>CAHIKZ030005517.1:140000-160000 GCA_903632075.3 Acanthosepion pharaonis | reverse complement strand
AAAGGAAAGAAATGGACTTTTCAGGAAATATTGTTGAACACCTCAATCAGGCGCTCTTGAAAAGTTAACATAATGCCTCTTGAACTACAGGTTTCATAGCAAGAGAAATTAGAGAGTACTCTCATGGAATTGGTCAAAAGAAGTTAAAAAAGGGTGACTGAACTATTTAAACCTTGAACCTTTGAGCATTTATTGCACGTTTCTTGAACTGCCCATACATTGTGCATTTGGAAGAAGGTGAGTCAAATTCCATTCACTCCAGAAATATTCGAATATCAATTGTCTGCAAGTTGCAACTTGCTTACAATGTCTACATTCCCAGACATAATTAAATTGAGAGTTCATCGAGTCCAAACTTCGACAGGTGAGCTGTTTCCAGAAGGTTTTCGTTGAAAATTCTTCAGCTCAGAACTAATTAACAACAAACATTGTAAATTGAAAAAGAACTTACTTCATTTGACAAAGAATCCATCAGAGGTCATGGAAAGGAAAACCGTCTAATTTCAATAATCCCAAGAAATAAATATTTAACATGTAAAATTCCCAATGTAATGTACAGGGTGGTCCGAAAGTCTTATCACTACCAACCAAAAAGTTATGAGAACAGTAGAACAAGCACATGAACTGGATTCAGTTTATTCTATTTTATTGACGCTGTCACTCATCGAGAAGGTCTGTATGAACACAATCATTTTCGTGGCACAAAATGATTCGGCGCCATGTTCTGTGTGATATTTTATGGAGCTGGGTTTTGTTGACTGTTGCAAAGGTTCACCTAATGGCGGCCTTCAACTGATGGGTACTCTGGTATCTTTCATGTGAAACGCTCCCCTTGGTAATACCCTACATGGCGTTGAAATAGAAAATTATGTTACGTAGGGGTGACAAGAATTTCGGACTACCCTGTTCTTCGATGGGCAATGGTTACCAAATTGTAATGTTTGATCCTCACTGGGTGCCTCACATGCTTGACCTTGTATAAAACTAAGCTAACCTTTTTGCGGGATTTAGTTGTAATGTTAAACGAGTTGTCTCATAAAGTCATCATAATGATTTATGTGCCGTGACACTTCAGGTTGTTCCGGCTCTCCACAATTTCCTACTGCTTGTAGCTCTAAGCGACGTCACACCCTTTACCATCTATCTTTGTCTCTGCTCCACTATCCATTCGCACAAACACATTAGATCGCTTACTTCAGGGAGTGGTTGATAATGGCTCTCCACAGCTTCCTATCTCTTCTAGCTCTAGGCGACATCTGACTCTTTACAATTTCTCATTGACTCTGCTCTGCTAGCCATTCACGCAAACTCGTTAGATAGCCGACTTCAGGAGGTGTTTGATCATGGCTCTCCACAACTTCCCATTTCTTGTAGCTCTAAGCAACGTCTGACCATTTACCATCTCTCTTTGCTCCTGCGTCACTATCCATTAACACAAACTTGTTAGATGCTTACTTCATGAAGTTGGTGACCATGGCTCTCCACAACTTCCCATCTCTTGTAGAATTAAGCAACGTTTGACTCTTTACCACCTCTCTTTTTTCCTACTCTGCAATCCAATGATACAAACTGAAAAGGTTAGTTTCCCGATATAAATTCTTCTCTTAATACGTTCTGTGAGTATTACATTTTCCAAGCCCTCTTTCCTCATAAAGTATCCCAGAAATTTCAACTGTATTTTTCCTATTTTGTGTGATTGTCTTTCTATTTCCCATTTTCTTTAAAACCTCCTTGTTGCTCACATGTTGAGTCTAAGGCATTCTCAGTATCCTTCTGCAGAATTACATTTCCATCACTCTCTTCTTCATATATCAAGCAATTGTCCGATGTTAATTATTATACAGAGGAATAGATATAGGCATTTTAATTCCATTTTCATTTTTCTAATGAAATTTTATGCCTATCAACGAACAGTCATATGTTGTAACATTTAACGTGATTTTATATGTCGGTGAGATGAACAAGTTCAGTTGTGGTAAAGGAAGTTCATCTAAGAGAAGGCAAACTCTGATATAAAACCAAACGGGTCGATAGAGCTCCTATGGAACACTGATATAAAAAAACAACCACTTTGATCTCTTGAGAAGGCCTAAAAATATAACTAAATACCGTATCATACCGCCACGCAGTATTCCAAAGGACGAGTCCCTCGGCGACACACCAGGTCGGGCTCGAAACATCTACTACTGGTAAGAAAAAGTATATTCTAAAAAAAATCGATAACCAAATCAGAACTTTAAAATTATTCAAGTAGAAAAAAATCAAGATCCTGAAAACTGAAGTCATGTTCTTAAAAGGCCTCGTTAGATCGAGATGGAGATTTAGTAAGCGTAGGTTACTTCTGACACAAGACCAAAAGCATGGAGCACCCAATGAGGATCGAACTCATTCAGTCGTAATTAATCTAGCCAAACAAGCATGCTAAGCACTGCACCGCGCCGAAGTGCATTTTCATGTGGATCCTACTCATGGCCCAAAACCCGTTCTGAAATATCTAAACTCTCAGCTGCATACAACTACTTTCGAAGTGGATCTTGGCGAAGACCGTCTTTCTTCCAAACATTGTAGAATGGCGCTACAGAATCACCAACAAAGAACTGTACCTGATTACAGAAACCACATCACTTGAGGTCTTTCGCATATTTTCGAAGAGAAAATAATGATCATCATCAAGATGTTGGCGTTCCTCACTACTTCAAACAAATGGTTAGGATTTAGTAAATACTAAATACTTCAAATACCATGGCATATGGATCAGTTTTAACAAATTTAGTATAAGAGATGAGGAAAATGAAAATAGAATATGCTTCAATAGAGAGAGTTTTGCCCAACACCGCCAATTACCACAAAACCAATACATTAACTTGGGACCTTGAGTCATTTTCTTAAATAACTTTATCAGATCGAGACTTTCATATGGATGTCATATATGATGCCAAACTTGTTCAGAAATATCTAAATTGTCAGCTGTATACAACTGCTTTCTCAAATCAGTGGTTAAAAATGGCGTTAATCAAATGAAGCGTGTGGATCTTGGTGAAAACCACACTCCTTTGAACCTCGTGGACTGGTGCTACAGAATCATCACAAAGAACTGTAGCAGATAACAGGAACTACATCAATTGCGAACTTTCAACAGAGGGAGCCATTAAAATACCACTTGTAACTCGAACAGAATATAATTGCAAAATCTATCAATCACATACTACTTCAAACAAAAGGTTAGCATGAGACACGGTTTCAAATCTCACTATAGTTTGTCAAGTAGGCGTCTCAAAATATACCACAAGTTGATCTAAGTCTTCTGAGTGAAATTAGGGAGACGAAACTGTTCGGAAGGCATCGATGGTTATGCTAGCACGAAGTTATAAGTCATCGTGGCCGAGGGTGTTGTGCGCGCTGATCATGTTCAAAAGTATTGATCACACCAGATTGTACAGTCTCTCCCTGAAACTGTAACTAAAGCGCGCTCGATATTGTTTCAGTATCAACTACAGGTTGACTGTAGGTGTTTAAGAAACAAAATTGTGCCTGAGCAGGTATCTGCAACCAGGATTAGCTAGCCAGTTAAGTAGTAAGGCTTATTCAGAAGCAAACATTTATCTATTACTGAGCCTGATGTGAATAAAACGGAATGGTCTGAATTTGATCTCGGCATGATAGTCCCCCTTTTTGTACCTTTAACTCTGAAGCTAATAGCAATGGTCATCAAAGGATCAAATAATTCCTGAGTCCGTTTTCATTGCAGACCTCATCACCTACTGTCTGCTGACATGAATAACAGGCAAAACCATCAGAAAGAGAAGTCAGCAAACAATGCATAACATTTGTAAAGGTCATTATATTTAAGAGCATTATTTGTGACAGAAAAAAAAACAAGTCTGTCTTTAAAGAGATTATGCATAATTAAAATTGCTCAACTAATTTTAGATATTAATATTGAATTAAGACCGTCTAATAAAAATCTGAAAAAAAGTTTCCAAGATAAATGTCTTGAGGTGCCCAATACCAAAGGCGATGAAAAAGCAAAAGGTTAATTTGGGACTGATTGAATAACCTTTAACAAAATGTTTGCTTTATCTAAAAATCTATCCACCACCTTAACCCTCTCTCTCTCTCTCATACATTATATATATATGTGAATATATATATATATATATATATATATATATATATATATGAAAAATCTCCACCAACTTCACCCTCTCTCCCCTCTCTCTCTCATGCACTATATATATATATATATATATATATATATATATATATATATGTGTGTGTATATATATATATATATATATATATGAAAATCTCTCCACCACTTTCACTCTCTCTCTCTCTCTCTCTCATGCATTATATATATATATATATATATATATATATGTATATATATATATATATATATATATGAAATCTATCCACCACCTTCACCCTCTCTCCCCTCTCTCATGCTTTATACATACACACACACACACACATATATATATATATATATATATATATATCCACCAACTACACCCTCTCTCCTCTCCTGTGCTGTATATATATATATATATATATATATATATATATATATATATATATATATGTATGTATGTATGTATGTATATCAGCATATGTAAAAATACACACATCTAAACAGATTAACATGCATCAACACACACACAAACGCACACATGTGTGTGTCTATTCAAAACGAATCCACCCCAAGCGAGGCGACAAAGCCACTAAGACACAAGAGGTTACTAGGCGTGGGAGAATTAGAAAACATTCATGGTATTTTAAGAAAACTTAAGGAAAATGGGTCATGTGAAGCCAAGAATCCACCTGGGACGGCCTAGGAAAACTACTTCAAGGGAAGAGAGATGGATTGGTAATGAATCAAAAAAGGATCGATTTGCGACAGCAACCGCTATCACTAAAAGAGCTAATGCTAACCTTGGCATTAAAATATCAAGGCACACTATTTCCCTAAGAGTTAATGAAATAAATTTGAACAATCGAGTAGCCTCTACGAAGCCTTAGATTTCTAAAAAGAATCAAATGAGCCGATTGAAATTTGCCACTGAACACGACATATGGACTGAAGAACTGTGGGATTGTGTTCATTTCAGCGATGAGTCAAAGTTTAACCTGTTCGGTTGTGAAGGGAGAAGGTCCGTTCGACGCAGTCCTATGGAACAATATTCGCCTCAGGGCACTAAAAGCAGCGTTAAATTTGGAGGAGGAAGTGTGATGGTGTTTGGCATGAATTCTTCTACTGGTACGGGACCTCTTGTTAGGCTATACAGTAAAATTAACGCAACTGTATACAAAGAGATATTGAAGAAACATGTAACTAATTTGAGAACTACAATTAATCAACCAGCTGTATTTATGCAAGATTACGCGCCGTGTCACACAGCGAAGTGTGTTAAGACATTTCTTTCGGAGGAAGATGTTTCTATTATGGAGTGGCCTGCTCAAAGCCCAGACATGAGAATGTTTAGAAGTTACTAAATGAAAGAGCTAAGAAAAAGAATCCAACAAACGTCGAAGAAATATGGATGTTATTAAAAGTAAAAATTTACACATCAAGTACTAATGGATGATGAACGTTATTTTCATTTGGATATGATGCATCCATTATAATAGTATGATTTTGTTAATCGTTCTGAGGTTTTTGATCATCCATATTTTTACGAATGTTGTATATTTATTCTTATAACTTTATCAAAATAAGTTTATTGATCTTTATATTTTGGAATTACATAATTTACCTTTATATTCTTATTTTTCCTTGAAAAAATGTTCTATGAAGCTGTAAAATAAAATGTTATTTCACATTTAGACTTTTTTCAAAGGAATCATATTTTTAAACAAAAAAATATTTTTAAACAAAAAAATATTATTATAATAAAGCTCTACTTCTGTATGGAGCACTGTCTTCTTAAAAATAAAAACAAAGATACTAAGGAACTCTGGATTATGCACCCAACGTGTTCTTTTCTATTTTCTGCATACCTGCGCACTTATATATATATATATATATATATATATATATATATATATATATATATTGTGTATTTAGGCAGCAATCCTTCTTTCATGCAAATTTCATTAAATATGACAGACAAGCTGCTTTGATTAAGTTTTTTACATAATTTGTCATGTGATCTTCGAACTTTTTTTTTTTACTAGATAAGTTATACAAAAAAATGTTCTTCTTTTTCGAGCGCTTTCGGCTATACATTTAGCCATTTTCGAGAATTAAATATATTAACTCTTAACTAGAAATAGATTGCTGTATACATGTATTTATATAATGTTTCATTTTCAAAACACGGTCAGCATATTGTCTCTATGTTTATAGTTGATATTATTGTGTGATATTATTGAGTGTTTTTTATTATTATTAATAAGGCTTCCATTATTTTTAGCTTTTTTTATATGTAGACGATGCTATTATATTTTTATTATCAACAAGTATAGTACGAATAGTGTCCAGCAGGTCGCCATGAGTGTTTAAATGAGACCTAATTGAGCTATGATCAGAAAGAAGTAATGTGAGTCTTCCTGTCAAATATGTTGTAGTGTGGCCTATATGTACATCTATGAAAAGGAGTTTAGTTTTTCACTAAGTTGAATATATATATATATATATATATCAAAAAGAAACGGCCTACCTGTAAACGTTCTCGCATCTTCCTGGCCTGTGGGTTGAGAAAGGAAAGAAAAGATTTCAAAATGGCGTCCGTGACTTTAATATTCACGGTCTCGTGCAGTCACGCAAATCGTTACATGCTAATGAGGTGTGTCTGGGCTCCATAAAAGCAGGTTTGAGACATTTTTTCACCCGTGCTTGGTGTACATCGTTTTGAATATATATATATATATTGCGTATGTTTATATTTGCTATATATATATATATATATATATACAAAATTAAATGATATTCTCTATATATTTTTTAAAACGGGGCGTAAGAAAAAGGTGTCTTCTAACCGGATTTATTCAACTACTACACAAAGGCTATCCTGGAAACCATACCAGAATTTATTATCGATGGGCACAATAACATAAGATACTCAGATAACATTGCATTGATGGCAGGCGCAGAAAGAAAAACTGCAGGACTTCGTAGACAAGGTAGCAAATGGGAAACGAGAAGAAAGGACTAATCCTCAATTATTTACATTATTCAGACTATTGTCCTCATCTTTGTCGCCATATTTATCACAACCTTTCGGCCGTTGTACGCTCCGGCCTTCTTCAGGTGGTTGGAATTTCGAACTGAACCCTTTATTTCGATCACTGGGGTAGACTGTTGTAGTTCCATGTGCCATGTTTTATGGATGTCAGTTATCAGTTATCTCCTGCTAATTTTCCTTCTGAAAGTTCTCCACTGCCTTAACCGGGTATTGAACTCACACTCTTTTAAGGCAGTGGAGAACTTGAACGAAATATATATATATATATATATATATATATATATATATATATATATATATATAATAAAAAACAAGTCGGAAATAGGTCTTAATCTAATATGTTTCACTTTATCAGAGATCAAGATAGAAACGATTAAAAAATCACCGTCTGTTTTTTATCATTTTTTCTCATTTTTATCTTGATCTCTGACGAAGCTTAAAGCGAAACATGTTAGATTAAGATCTATTTCCTACTTGTTCTTTATTCTATCATTTTGTCGGATTCCTATACATATAAACATATAATGAAATGGATTAAGTCCGACAATTATTTAATATATTGTTTAATATATTTTCTGTTTACGCGTATAAACAGAAAATATATTAAATGATTGTCGGACTTAATCCATTTCATTATATGTTGTCATTGTTTACGTTAAGATACGTTTCGTGAGCAGAAATGATCGATCGAGAAAAATCGTCAAAGATTGTGTGTTTAAAAACAGTAATTTGGACTTTGCTAACCAGACGCTTCTCTGTAGCTAAATGGTTAGCACGTCAGATCAAATGACGGTTTCCGTTTGGGAATGCATGTTCGATTCTTGTCGGAGAACGCATATTTCCAACGAAATTTCTCGAACATTCAGACCGGTAAATGTTATTAATACTGTTTAATTTGAAAACAGAACATTTACTTAAATAAATTGTATCTATAAAAATAACGTGTAAACAGTAAGAAATATTAAATACACACACACACACATATATATATATATATATATATATATATATATATATATATATATATATATATGTATGTATGTATTTAGGAAACTGAATATAATTCAACATATTTAATTTATTTTCTTAAATGTTTTTTATGGATACTCATATTCGAGTAGATGCTTTGTTTTTTAATTTAACAGCATTTTTAGCCAACTACATCTTCCGGCCTGAATATTAAAAAAATGACAGAAAAATATGCGTCCTCCGACAGGATTCGTACCTGCATCCCCTAAAGGAAGCGTCATTGAATCTGGCGTGTCTGCCACTATTCTGGCTTTGTTTGGTCGTAAGTCCTACGTGGCCGGGCGGAATGGACCTTCGTAAATATATATAAACTGGTGGACGGCTCCGGCTAAAAAGACCATATGATAACGTTGCTGAATCAAGGATCAAATACTTCACCATTTAACTCTAAGCGACACACACCCAAAGAAGCCCTTCTCTATTGAACGTAAAATGGTAACGTCAGGGTTAAACATTGACGCCTGAAATGTCCCAAAAGGAAATTATGAGGGAGTACGTTTTATTCTAGATTTATTCGCCTGCAATAGAAAAGGGGCTGTGTAATATCCTATCCCCGTGGAAGAGTTAGTAGGTAACATGAGATCAAACGAGATTAGATTAGATCCGATCACTTTTAGATCTTATCGGAGACTAGCAGCATGGCCCGGCGTTGTCTGTGCTTGATTCAAAAATCGTACGACTCATACAGCAATTGCTATCACTTGACTTAAAATATTTTTGCCCTTCCTTGCCTTTAAAGGAGTGCCCTTTGCCGTGATGATGTTGCTACATGCCTTACTTCTTGCCTATCTCACACTGCCAATTTTTTCTAAGCTCTATACTAAACATTAAATCTGTTACGAAAAAAGAACTAAACAAAATGAACACAAAACGATCAGCTTTAAACAGGACTCGTAACTGGAAAAAACAAATGAAAAAAGAATGTTAGAAAGAAATAATTTTTCACTCCCAATCCAGTTCTGCGGAATCAGAATCAACGTTGAGTTTAAACAAGCGAATGAGCCAATTGGAGTAAAGTGCCATGCAGATTTAAATTTTTCCCACTTGTGACGAATGCAGATATCAATTTTTTTTTTTTCATGCTGGCATGCTAGTTAGCATTCGTGTCAGTCAGCTGTTGGCTCTCACGCTGGCCAATAGAAAATGGCCGCAAACGACATGAAAACTGCCGTAGAAGCATGAAAAAATCGATTATTTCCACTATCGATGGGAGTTGGGGAATGCAAAGTCGGTCTTGGCCTTTCCGGTAACTTGGAGCATGTGCAAGTAAATTTTGGTGTAAATCCGTCGAAACTTGCGGCCGTGCATTCGTTACACACACACACACACACACACACACACACACACACACACACACACCTCCTGCCTTTTATAGATAGAGATATTGTGGATAAGCTGAGGTTGACGATTCCAAGCTCTTGAGCACAGCCAACTTGAAATGGATCTTCTTAAACAAGATTCTTAGGTTTCCTGTGAGATTTTGTCCGCCTCTTCGCGATAACTGGTGCACAGAAAACGAAGTCAATTGCTTTTAAATCTGCCCAATTTTCGTGCAAGGAAAACCGCAAAAGCCAATCGACACTACAAAAAATCCCGCTTCACGCTTCAGCCTGCAACATGACATCGTGCGAATCTTAAAACAACAACAAAAAAAGCGAATAACATTTACAGACAACATGTTCCCTTCTATCAATTCCCGTGTTTCAAAACGGAAGCTATTCCACTTCCCCGAGGAGTTGTCATGTTCCAGGGGGTGCAGAAACAGATGCAGCCGTAACCAAATCACCATGGCAACACCCCTCGCACTTCACCTTCCAGGAAAAACGCTTACACACAGGAGGTCATATACTCATCAGCTTTCATAGCATGAAATCACCTCCCATAATGAAACTCTTGTGTTTACATACAAAGATTCCAGATGTTTAGCATAACTCCATCATAAGAAACTTTAATAGGAGTTGGTCTCTGACCGTAAGCCTAATGAGGAATTATTTACAAGGTCCGTTTCTTTCATTTCCTATTTATTAATTCTGAACGGAACACGTTATATTATCTAATTTTGTAGGTTTTGGTTTCTTCCTTGGATTTTACAGGTGGATACATACCTGGATGCCAACACCTCAAAATAACTATAGAAGATGACATCACCCATGAATTTTACAGCTTGGGTCCTTTTAAGCTAGAATAAGAATTCTTAACTTTATATCATGTAGAATTTGGCATTTTACATGAATTTTACAGATGTGTACCTTCTAAGATACAAAATTTAAAAGACTTAGGACAAGGATTATTGACTTTATCTCATGTAGAATTTAGTCTCTTCTTGAATTTTTACAAATAGGATCATTCAAAGATGGTAAATTTAAGATTTAAAACATGGATTTTTCATTTTATATCACGTAGAATTTGGCCTCTTTTTGAATCTTAAAGATGGAAGCCCTCTAGGATGCCACATATAAAAACTTAGAAGAATTCGTCACTTTATATCACGTAGAATTTGGTTAGTTTTTCAATTTTACACATGGTGCCTTCTAAGATGCTAATTTCTCAAAAAGGTAAAATAAGGAGTCTTTACTTTATATCCCGTAGAATTTGGTTACTTGAATTTTACAGATGTAGGCCTTCTAAAATGTTAAATTTACAATCCTCAGAACAGGTATTCTTCACTTTATATCACGTAGAATTTGGTAATTTCTTGAATTTTACAGATGGGATCCTTCTAAGATGCTAAATTTCAAAAAGACAGATTCTTCACTTTATCTCAAATGTAATTTGGTATTTTCCATGATTTTTACAACTTAGTACCTTTCAGGACGCCAACATTTCAAAGAATTAGAATAAGTTTTCTTTATTTGTATTGTTTAGAATTTGATATCAACCACAGATTTTATCGATTGATGTCTTCCATTATTCTAAGATATTGTATATATTTTTCATCGTACTATTTTATTTGAAGATGATAGTAATCATAAATTTATTAAGAAATAAGGGACGCTTATTACACTTTTGAAACATTTCCATTTTAAGAAAAATAAGATTAGTCAGGAATTGTATAAGTTTTATAAATCGATATTCTGCTGATGCTAAAACTTTTAGATTTTGTTGCTAAAGTTTTTCAACTTATTTATTCCAGTTTTTACACAGATTATGAACTGAAATTTCAGTAAAATTTACCTTTGCAATGATTTTTTGAAGTTGGAATGTTTCTCTGATTAGAAATAAAAATGGTTCACAAGGCTTCATCTAATTTTAAAAAATTCATGATAATATTAATACAACTAAAATTAAAATATACTCGTCAATAATTAATAATATGGTTGATAATGTGTCATCTAATGATAAAAACTCTAATATTAGTTTGTTCGGAAAATAATGTCAGATTTTAGAATCAGCTTTTACTCCCGAATATATTTTAAAAGTATTTAAATCAGTCAAAATAGGAACACTAAATAACTATACATTTCTGCAACTCAGTTACAAGTTTATTTATGTCTTTACGATAAAACTTTAACGGTTTGAACACCAAAAAACCTTTGAATGCAGTTTCTGCATCTTCTTTGCAACGGAATGTCTTTTGGCTTAAAAATTTGTCAAGATGCTTGAAAAGGCGGTAGTGGGGATGAACATAGTGGAAGTGGTAAAATTTCGTATCACCAGTCGGTGAGTTTCTGCAGAGTCATTTTGGCAACAAGTGGATGAGTATTGTCATGAAACAGAATTGAAATTCGTCGATTACCCAGTGCCGATCGCATTTTGCTTAACTAAATGTGCATTTCACCATAGTTGCTGACAGTAAACGTCGGCAATGGTGTACGTGTTAGATTCCAAAATGTAGGAACAGTCACCAAAATACTCTGTTGGTGCAATTTCGTTTTTAGAAAGTGTTTGGTCCCTTCGGCATGATCAAGGTATTGAACTGATCGTTTCGATTGTCATAAAGGGTGCATTTCTCATCACAAGTGTTATGGTACGCTTAATCATCGAGCAAGTTGACAGTGAAGCCGCGCTGATCAACTTAGATCAGTCCAAGGCCTTCAATAGTGCTGATCGTCGATTTCTGGAGTCTGTTCTTTCAGCGGCCGGTTTCGGGCCGTACTTTCGTACATTGATCCAACTGTATGCGTCTCCCGGTGCGCTGTTGGAAGTGAATGGAGTACGATCGGAGCCTTTCGTATTGTCTCGCTCCATTCGTCAAGGTTGTCCGCTTTCGCCTTTGCTTTACGTTCTTCCTTCGCAAGTTAAATGCGAATCCGGTCCTACGCAGAATTTCCCTACTTGGTGCTACCAACTCGGGCAAGTATTCTGCCTATGCTGATGTTTCGGTTCTTGTGTCGAGCAGAGCTGAGATTGACGAATTCGGAAAAGAAATCAGTGGGCACGAGGCGGTGGCAGGGGTCAAGATCAACCGCGATAAGACTGTTGGCTTGCGGTTTGGTGCGTGGAATGCAGTTTCTCTTCCCGGACCTTTCCTCTGGACGGACGGGCCGATCAAGATACTCGGCGTCAGCTTCGGTCCCGATATCCACTTGGAAATCAATTGGTCGAAGGTACAAGTGAAGGCTGAGATTGTCTCGAAGTAATCTTTCCCTAAAGGGGAGGATAAAAGTATGTGTCTCGCACATCTACCCGATTCTCCTTTACTGACTCTCTGTACTCCCACTTCCGTTTACCACACTAATTGCATTAGTAAGGCTCTTGTTCTCCTTCTTGTGGAGAAGCAAGGCCGCTAGGATTCCTCGGGAGATCTGTTACCTCCACCCTTCTGAAGGCGGTCCGGTTATGCCTAGCATTGAGATTCGTCAATATATGCTTCGTATCGCGTTCCTAGATTGGATGTGTTGCGATTCGGATGAGGAGGGCGCCTTCTGCAAGGAAGATGCCCGTAAGATCTTCCTATCCCCGAGAAGTGTGCACTTGTGCGAGGAGGAGGCCGGCCGTTAACCCCGAGGCGAGTACTCCTTCTATCGGGAATGCCGTATTGCTCTGAAACGCCTCCTACGTGCATCGGGTGGCCTCTCCAACGTCCAGGCATTGTCTCGTAGGGCATTATATCAGTTAGTTAGGAGGTCCGTTCATGATGAACTGATTGACGAGCTCGGTCTTACGAAGCAAGAGGCTCACTCAATATGGCCATGGGCGCCCAGGTTGAAATGCCTCAATAATGATGAGACATTATTCACATGTTTTACGTTAAGGCAGAAGACTGTCCTTTTCCCCATTTCCTTTTTTGGACTTGTGCCACATTTTATATCATTATACAAATAAATAATGTATTGTATCTGTGATTTACAGTGAGATACAGCAAGCATTACAAAAAAATTAAGATTGCTACTATTGTAAATAAAGCTACTGAAATTACGATGAAAGAAGTACTAACCAAAAAATTAATAATGGTTGACAATGTTTCATCACATAATAACACTTCAAAATAATGTTGCTACTATTAATACGTTATTAATACGTTTTAAGGAAAATGGAAGTAAATAGAACACGTACTTAAAACCGTTCAACTTTCTGTGATGCATAATGAGGAAAGACGGCTTGGAGAATTCGACACTCACAGAATATATTGAAGGTAAGAGAGAGAGTGAGAAAATCGAGTAACCGACTTAACGAGCTTGTGCAAATGTGTCATATAGTATCGCTGCCGACACTTAGGTTTGAACACAGATTGCCAGAGAGCAAGCACAGTCGACCTCATCTTGAAATAATTAAATCACGTGACGGCTAAAAAATATATATATATATATATATATATATATATATATATATATATATATATATATATATATATATATATATATATATATATATAAATTGAATGGCATCTGACCGAGTATTGTCGAAGGCATTACTATTATTGTATCTGTGATTTACAAAATCTATCCTACAAATGGACATTACAAAAAATGGATGACAGAACAGGGAATGGTCGAGATAATAAGGAGAGAAATAATATTAAGAGATCCGGGGGATAAGGAAGTTGTGGCATAAAAGAAGAATTATATCAGGTGAACAGCAGAAATGGGTAGAAGAGAAAATAATCTCTATCTATAAAGGGCAAGATGTGTGTGTGTGTGTGTGTGTGTGTGTGTGTGTGTGTGTGAATGCACGGCCACAAGTTTCGACGGATTTGCACCAAAATTTACATGCACGTGCCCCAAGTTAGCGGGAAGGCCAAGACCGACTTTGCATTTCCCAACTCCCATCGATAGTGGAAATAATCGATTTTTCATGTTTTTACGTCAGTTTTCATGTCGTTTGCGGCCATTTTCTACTGGCCAGAATGAGAGCCTATAGCTGTCTGCCACGAATAGGCAGGAAGATTCTATTGACCAGCGTGAGAGCCAACAGCTGACTGACACGAATGTTAACTAGCATGCCAGCATGGAAACAAATCGATAGCTGCATTCGTCACAAGTGGGAAAAATTTAAATTTACATGGCACTTTACTCCAATTGACTCATTCGCTTGCTTAAACTCAACGTTGATTCTGATTCCACAGAACTGTATTGGGCGTGAAAAAGTATTTGTTGTTAACATTCTTTTTTCATTCGGTTTTTCAAGTTACGAGTCCTTTTTTTTAAAGCTGATCGTTTTGTCTTCATTTTGTTTAGTTCTTTTTTCGTAACAGATTTAATGTTTAGTATAGAGCTTAGAAAAAATTGGCAGTGTGAGATATGCAAGAAGTAAGGCATGTAGCAACATCAGCACGGCAAAGAGCACTCCTTTAAAGGCAAGGAAGGGCAAAAATATTTTAAGTCAAGTGATAGCGATTGCTGTATGAGTCGTACGATTTTTGAAACAAGCACGGGCAACGCCGGGCCATTCTGCTAGTGATCTAATGAAAATGTTAACTTTTCATTCTACCCAAAACAAAAGTGAAATAGGAAAAAAAATCATTATCGGCAATTCGTTCTGTATTTATGTTCTAAGTCGCTCGTCAGCTCGCTTGATTCTCTTTTTTAAGCAATCGTTCAGTTTTAATCTCTTCTGTTTTTCCTCATTTTATTCACTTATTTATTTACTAATTTAATTTATTTCTTTATTTTCGTTTACTGTTACGAATTCTCTGACGTTCTTTGATTACGATGCTAATCTTAGCTTCAAACACCCCTCTTTACTCTTTTTCTCAATCCTCTGTAACCCCATGCGTGCTAGTGGCACTCCCGCGTTGCTTGAGGTGAATTGCCTTAAATCCCTATTTGGCGTTCTTTGTCTATGAATTCCTCAAAGTAACTTTGCTGGCATCGGACATTTAACTCAACCTCGTACATCTGCCATATCGTGGCTTAGTCCTTCTTCCCTTCCGCCAAAGTATATGTTGGCATTTTAACTAAGTTAAACTTTATATATCCATTTTTTTCTTTCTTTTTTTTTTTTTATGAATGGAAGAACATGGAATGGTCAGGATAATAAGCAAAGAAAATAACGATATAATGAAGATGTTAACTTTTCACAATACCAAAAACAAACTGTTTGGAAGGAAACTCCCACCAGTATTAATAACAGCTCTAGTTAGTCGACATCTAAAGTTTAATTTCCCGAAAAATTGTTTGATGCAAAATATTTTAGGAATTTCATGCTAACTGTTCAGTCGATGAATGACGAATGTTTCCTGTATGGAAACGGTTAGTTTTATTATTAGCAATTTCACCATTCCAAGGCTTGCATTAAACATCCTAATAAATACTTTGTCCGACTAAACAACGCTAGTAACAAGTCTTTTCACAAAAGACAAGTCTGAGCAATTTGATCAGGCAGAAACTTTCTGTAAGTTCTTTATGAAGTTGGTAGCCTTGTGAACTCATTTTTCCTAAAAAGAATTCCAGTATACCTGATGGTCATACACAAAACAAGAAAGTTTTCTTTGTGTCTTTACACTGCTTTTTCGAGTTCCCGAAGGAAATCCCAAAAGAGGCTGAAAATAGTGTTCAATTAATTTTAAACCTGCTTCATTGGTCAGAAGAAAATACAGATGGTGTAAAAAAATCTTTGACTGTGTATTCCTGAAGGCTCCTGCATTACGTTAACAACTTCACACAATTTCTTATTTTTATTGATTCTTTTTTTCCTTTTTTGTTTACTCTCTTTTAGAACTTTTTAAGGAAATAGAAAACGTCTTATGATGGCATCTGCTTTCAAACTTTGACTGATTCAACAAAATCTCATTGAAAAAGCAAAGACCAAACACAAAGGGTCTATTTTGTCATATCTTGAAAAAGTAACTAAGGGGTAACTGCTGAATAAATATGATCATGTGCCAGTCTTACATTTCCAAGACTATCATCCTTAATTTTCAAAATTTCTTTTAATTTTGTTCTGTTTTCTGCTTCCCTGTCTATTTATAACTCGATTGTCTCAATTTATTGAAAGCTATTGATACTTTTTTATTCTCATCTGAGATTGCATAAAGATGGCTTTGAGCCCGGCTTGGTTCCCCGACACACGCTTCATTAATTTTAAATATTTCTTTTCATTTTCAGTTGTGTTCTCTTGTTTGTTATATTCAATGATTGCCCTAACTTGTTGAAGACCGTTGATATCAATTACATTTCTTAAATATCACTACATAATCATGGCCTTTTGCCAGGCTATGTTTCCCAAAATTGCCATCCTTAATTTTAAATATATTTTTTTTTCATTTTGGGTTATTTTCTGTTTTTCTCTTTATTTATTTTTTGGTTGGCCTAATTTATTGAAAGCCATTGTTTATAATTACCCGGCTTGTTTTCTAGTTTTCCACTCTATCTACCCAAACCTGTTGAAAGCCATTAATATTAAGTTTAGTATTTTGCACAGCACTGGATGAAGAGACTATCAAGTTTAGAAATTCTTGACCTCAAGTCACAAATTATCTTTTTCTTTTTTATTATTATTTAGAAGGATGCCACCCAGTTTTTCTGATATAAATCACGGAGGACAGATGTCATAAGGGAACACAGAAAATAATTATAATCTAAAAGTTAACTTTGGCTGCAAACCTCGGCTTTAATAACTAACGTTAGAGCCACTAATCCACTGTAGGCTCTTTCACTTGCTATCATTATTTTTAATGATGCATTTACTCTAAGCAGCTTTTGTCCCATAATCCAGACATTTTGAAAGATTCCCATACAACGTATAATTTAAATTTTACTTTTGAAGTGATAGATTTGCAAAATGCATGTCAGAAGACAAATATATATATATATATATATATATATATATATATATATATATATATATATATATATATATAATAGGAAAAAGAAATAAGTAGAACAGTATAATGAATGAAAAACATTTCCTTGAAGCTTATCTATTACTTAAATTATATTTCGACAATTTATAATGTACAAAATACAGCTTGTTGTATGAATTGTGATAAGGTCTTTCATTGATAGAAACCAGAGATAACTTCAGGCAAATAATTCTAGCAGTGTCAAATGCCAGAAAACATTTCTTTCTGACAATGTCAATTATGATTGAGAATTTGCAATAAGTTCAATGGTACAGAGTTGACGTGGGTGAAATGTTCTTTCTCTTCTCTTTACCTTCTTGGAAATTACCATTCTTTGCATATCTTCCGATTCCTTTTTCCCCTCTTCTCCGCTTTATCCTGATTTTTCTTCTTATTTCCTTTAAAATAAAGGAATATGTATGTTATTCCGATGATTTGTTTTGACCCGATAAAAGCAATGTTTCTTGAGCAAATTTTGGCATGAAGAGCGAAATGATTGAGAGCTTTATGTACCAAAAGAAATTAACAAAGAAGATTTGATAAGGATACAATATAAGCCCTATTAAGTAAAAGGTAAACAGACAAATGAGATTTAAAATAGAAAATTGGAATCTAAATTAATTCACCATTATTCATTTTCTGCTTGGTGTTAGTACCAAAAAGAATTTTGAAGATTTTTTAATTTATTTTTCTTACTAAATTTTACTCAACACAAGGCCAAAGAGCCACTCAAGGTAGATGTTTACTGAAGGAGGGATGTGATATGAACATAAGGAGAAATTAGAAGATAATTATGAGAATATGAAGGATAAATAACGGTTGACCTTAAATTCGAAGAGGTTAGTATTGTTGTATTCGGGGAAGCATCTGCGTGGGAGTTTGCTTCACAAATATCGGGTCTTGGAGAAAAATCTTTCTGAGTGGGACATTATTCATACCAATATAATAAGTAAAGAATGAGCGAGATTCTACCAATGGGCGTAGAAAGTCTAGTCTTGGCTGTAAATGTCTGAGATGGTGACCCTAAGGAATGGATCTCGTTTAAATAATTCCCATGGAAGTAGTGATAAAGTAAGCGACAGACTTGCTTCGTTATGTCATTGGGAATAGGGGCGTAGAGTGAAAAATAACTCATCACCCATAAGGCCGCATAAACGATTTTGAAGTTTGCCAAAATGACGAGGCCAAGGCAGCACTCTGTTGTGGGTTGGGCAAATCCAGATCAGATATGGCAGCAATACTCCATTTTTGGTCTGATCTGACTCCTTTAGAGATGAAGGGTGGCAGAAGTTAGATACTCTCTGAAACGGAACTGGCTATTCTCCGACATCTTTAGCGATGGAATATATTAAGCCTTCATAATGGTGGCATGGATGACAGCTTGTAATAAAGTTGGTCATTAGATTAACAAATTATTCTGAAACAATTAATTTTACAATTAAAATCAAAATAATATTAAAATTAAAAACAAAATAATATTATTTCTTCGTTAGGAGGTTGAAGCAACAAAATTGTTGTACCTCCATTTCACTTATTTGACCGTTGACATGTTAAATGCATTGCCTTGCCAAGAGATGTTCAGGATGCAATGATACATGAAGACGTGAAATTTTCGTTCCTGTCTGAACATGCAGTGTCCAAGTTTCACTGTCGTACAAGTAGGTGTTTACGACGTCAGCTTTCTGAACCATGACCTTGATGTGTTCTGTAAGCTTTCCATTGTTCCATATTCTCTTTTTTAACCTTTTTTTTTACAGCGGTGATAGCCTTACCAATATACTTGTGATTTGCTATTTAACAGTTTAAATTAAAATGTTTGTATTTCTAATTCAAAATAATTATATAAATCTATATTTTACACTTGCATTTCATTTGAAGTTTCATTCAAAATTGTTTAATAATTAAAAACAGTATATGCAAAAGTAGTATTTTAAACCTTTCTTATCATTACCCCATCATAAAAATTCAAGATGTGCAATTATTAAATACTAAAAATTATAAATATCCAGGTGTATGGATCAGTATTTAGCATAGGAGATAACAAAATTGGACATGAATAAGTTACTCTAGAGCTAGTTTCGCCTAACATCGTTATTTTGTACAAAACCATAACATTAACATATAAACTTGAGTCATGTTCTTAAATAG
Organism: Acanthosepion pharaonis; assembly: GCA_903632075.3. Taxonomy (NCBI): domain Eukaryota; kingdom Metazoa; phylum Mollusca; class Cephalopoda; order Sepiida; family Sepiidae; genus Acanthosepion; species Acanthosepion pharaonis. Next base: position 140,413 of record CAHIKZ030005517.1, on the reverse strand, counting down.
ACTCGCTAGATCAAGACATTCATTTGGATATCATGTACGTCGCCAAACTCGTTGATAAATATCTAAACTGTGAGTTATATATACATCTAACCGCTTTTTCAGATCAATGATTTAAAATGACTTTTTTTTCTTTTCTTTTTTTTTAAGCGTTTCACCCCAAGCAAAGCGGGAAGCCACTAGGACGCAAGGGGTTACAGAAAATTTGGAGCAAGATCAGATAGGAGTGATAGAAGAAAGGATGAGGAGAAGGGTAGTGGATAGATCAAGGCAACTGGAGATGTCGATTGACATTACATTTGAATAATTGAAGATTATAGCTCTCAGGGAAACTGGAATAGGGAAGGGAGTTCCACAGGCGAGAGGTGCGAGACATGAAGCTATTGGAGTAGAAGAGACGACTATATTTAGGAGTT
>CAHIKZ030005517.1:80000-135000 GCA_903632075.3 Acanthosepion pharaonis | reverse complement strand
TATATATATATATATATATATATATATATATAAATTAATTGATTTAAAATATGGTCTTTCCGCTAAAAGTTCTAACCATGTTTCAAAAATGGAAGCTAGTACTGTTCTTTCTTTTTATACAATACATTTTTGAAACATGGTTAGAACTGTGTAGCAAAACCATATTTTAAATCATTAATTTATAATATTAATGCTCTGTAAATTTACATTGAGCACTATTTTGTAAAAATAAAAATATCTATAAGAACACCAGATTATATATCTTACTGTTCTTTCTTTTTATACACACACACACACACACACACACACACACACACACACACACATATATATATATATATATATATATATATATAAAGAAGTTATAGGGGTTCCGAGAAAAAGTGTGTATATTAAAAAGAAGAGAGATACCGCAAACGTTTTGGTTTGTAATGTGGATTTTTTTTTTCAAAAATATTATGCTTTATTTTTCATAATTTTACTACACGAGTTTCTTGTCTCGCGATCGTCTTCAGGCAAAGGGTGCAGATTTCCACATATTATTAAAAATAATTCATTTTTTTCTTCTTTATGTTTTTCGATGTTAAATATTTACGATATGATACATTCTCTGTTTTTGTGTTAGTAATCCGAATGTCTTTATAATTTTTTTAAAAACTCATATTGATATTTCTCTTTTTTCTTTCTCCCTCTTTTAATATTATTTTTTCCTTTTTTTTTTTCTTTTTTTCCTTTCTCTTTTCCTTTCCTCTGGATAAATTGACTCAGTTTATTGAAAAAAGCTTCGGTCTGAAGAGATGAATATTTGTATATTCATGAAATAAATTATAACCGAATGGATTTTCTAAAGATCGTCTGTACTTATTACATTGCTTTATTACTTACATTGACCTCTCTTTGGATTAATGTCCTCCTTGGAATTATCCCTACTACTTATCAATTCTGGCATCCTGCTCTCACCCTTTCACTGTCGAAACTCTTAAATGTAGCCGTCTCTTCTACTCCAATAGCTTCATGTCTCACACCTCTCGCCTGTGGAACTCCCTTCCCTATTCCAGTTTCCCTGAGAGCTATAATCTTCAGCTATTCAAATGTAATGTCAATCGACATCTCCAGTTGCCTTGACCTATCCGCTATCCTTCTCCTCATCCTTTCTTCTATCACTCCTATCTGGTCTTGCTCCATATTTTCTGTAATCCATTGCGTCCTAGTGGCTTCTCACCTTGCTTGGGTGAATTGCTTAATATATATATATTTATATATACACATATATATAATCGACTCTCCCGTCGCGTTCGACGTATGAGGGTCAGGCCGATAAGTCCCCAGGAAACCGACATCCCGACACCGGCACATGAGATTTGATTATAGTGGTGAAGGCCTCGTGCAGGACCAGCCACACTTTTTGGAGGGACGAATACAGAAACCTGGTGCACCGAATGCATGCCACAAGGTTCCCAAACGACCCTCCGCAGGTTTTTTAATTCAGAGTTGTCCTTCTCCTAGACCAGTTGCCATCCAAGGCCATAGAACCCAGTCTGTCCTGCTATTTTACCCATAGCTGGAGGGAGATGAAGAGGATACATACCTTTCCCAAGGGTATTAGCACGTAAGTGAATGTAAATGGATTCGACTGGAATTCGAACTATATATAGTTTTTTTTCAGTGTTCCTAATTTCTTTATTATTTTTATATATGGCAATGTATATTTTCCTATTCCAAAGTGGATTCGGCTAGCGTCAACCATTATCAAATACTTTTGACTTTTCCTATGTCATCGATTTCATTTTCAAATATCGCGTTTCAATTGTTCTCTTTTAAATATCACTTTTTAATTTCAGAGTTTTCCTTCTTTTTGACTGGTTGTCACCCAATGCTGACCAACTTCTACATTCCCTACTGTTTAACCCATAGCCAGAGAAGAGTTGGATTCATAGCAACCCAAGTTTATTTGTGCGAAAGTGAATGTGACGAACTCAGCTGGAATTCGAACTTGGCCCGCCGATTCCTCGTTCTGAGTCGCTACCCGCGCACCCAAGTTCTTAGGTGGTCATATCTTTCGAATTAAGAAGATCGCTGATATTGGTAAACAATTGTTTTGGCGCAAGTTAATTATAACTTGACGTCTGCTTTTGACAAACACTGGTAGGTGGAAGTTTTGTTTCCCTTCCGAACTGAAAATGATTTGCACAAAAGCATGGGTAATGAGGTGGGAAGAGATTTTATCACCATCGACAAGCGACCCTAACAAGATGGACCCAGTAAACAGTTATTATTACAAATCTTGTTCGAAAATCTGCCATGTTTGCTCGGCATTTTTTTAAACATGTGTTTGGCATATTGAAATGAGCATGTTAGTTATTTCAACACTTCCAAGATATAGCTACCAATTTTATACACACCGGGAGGGATATTTTGGACTCTGATTCTTTTTGTTATTTTTTTTAACTGTTATTTTAACTTTTAATCAACCCAAATTGAAAGGGCAGCTTTATTCACTTTCTGCTTGGGGATATTGTCAAGTTCTCTTAAGATGTTTAGTGTATGTTGTTCCTCAAGAGCAAGAATAACATTATGTGTGCACACGGAGCATTTATCTTTCCTTGCGTAGACTGATGCATTTGTTAGATGATGTGTTGCTGAAGATAGGACATCAACTGAAGCCTCTCCTTCCTCACTCCCCAGAGTGACTTAACAACATGGTGGGTGTTCAAGAAAACACCTTGTTGCTATTGCCTTTTATCATTTGGTCTTTAATGTCAGTTGTTGTCAAATGGGCAACTTCGTGTATAATGGAGTCCTTTGCTTATATTTATTGACGATGAAAGAAAAAAACAAAGCTGACAGAAGACTAAATGATGAACTACGACTAAGATTAGTAGAAAAGGAATTATCTCCCCTGAATTTCCTTGTAGTTTTGTTGTTGTTAATGTTATTATTGTTTGGAATAACATCATAATGGTGTTAAGAGTGATAAACAAGCCAAAATCTCTTCAGGATATTTCGACAGAATGATGTGAGAAAAAATAAAATAAAATGAAAGATAATGTTCAAAGTCCTGGACACTGCACAGCACAGCAAGCATTCAGCTGTAGTTGATCATTGATTATTATTATTTCTTCTTCTTCTTCTTCTTCTTCTTCTTCTTCTTCTTCTTCTTCTTCTTCTTCTCGTTGTTTGTTTTTCTTTACCAGTAATTATTCTCCTCTAAATAATCACTTCGATCTCTCTTAACTTTCTTGTTTTTCTCTTTCTTTTATATTTTCTTATCGCAACTTCTCACTCTCAACGTCTTCTTCTTCTTCTTTTTCTTCTTCTTCTTCTTCTTCTTCTTCTTCTTCTTCTTTTTGTTTGCCCTTTTTGTCCGACTCTTCAATCTCCTTTCCGCTTCATACTCTCTAAAAATTTTCTTCTTCTTCTTCTTCGTCTAAAATTATTGTTTTCCTTCACTTTCATCGACTTGTTTTGTCTTTTCCTTTAGCTTTCTTTTGTCCCTCGTCCTAGAATTCTTTTCTTTTTACTTCTTTTTCTTCCTTTTCTTCTTTCTCATCTTCTTCTAACTTTATTGTTTTTCTTCAATCTCCTCTTCTCGCTTTTATTCTTTTCAATTTTCTTTTTTCTCGCTGTTCTTTTATTCATCTTTTTTCGCTACATTTTCTTCCGTTTCTTTTTCTTGCTTATTCCCCTTAGCTTTCTTCACCTTTCAACCACTTTTCATTTTTCTTCTTCTTCTTCTTCTTCTTCTTCTTCTTCTTTGTTGCAATGTCTTAAGGGGCTTCAGCAGAGACAAAGGAAAAGGCACAGTAGAAAAGACACTAAGTATCCACTCTCTTCAAAGAAAGAATTGGCTCTTTTGCAGCAGGCGAAAAGAAAAGAAACGAAAAATTACAGTCGAGTTTAGGGGAAAATCAACATGAATGGTTGGGCGGAAATCCTGACAATTCGGCAAGCTATGATCACGAGAGACAGTGACCAAAAACTACCCGAAGGGCTATCATTTACACTGGCTCGTGCGTTAGTTTAAAAGTAACAGTCAAATACCGGAACAAGAAGAGAGTTTCTCATTGCTACACAACCCCACAGGTCGGCTTTAAGAGGAAACATGAAATCAGAGTGTACAAACAGAAAAGCCAACCACGTTCCTTTGATAGCGTCCTTTTTCTTTTTTTCTTTTTTAATCTACCTTTTTAACATTTTTCTTTTTATCTTTACGAAAGGGTCAGGAATATTGACCATGAGGAAATATCAGGGATTGAGAAAGAATTAGGAACCCCAGGCTTTTTTTTTCTTTTGTTCCCGCAGTGTACCAGTTGCAAAAATTTATGCATTTCATGTTTTAGAAGAATTGGTACTGATATTATTATTTTTTTTATGAATCTAGGGTTTGCGATACGTTCTGAAAAGATTGGTCGTATTCGCTAAACCAGTGTTCCTCAACATTTTAAGCAAATTCACAGACAAATATACACTTATTTTATTTCAATACTTTTTATTCAACTTACAACTATTTGTGCGGCTTATTTAGCGTCAAACTGTCTGTTTTTTTTTTGTTTTTTTTTTGGTTTTTTTTAGTAATTTCGTCAGTGTTTGGTCGAATGTGCGATAAACAGATTCTTATTTTTTTCTTAATGAATATTAAAGCAAATTATTTAAAATAACATAATCAAAGAATAGTGAAAAGAATTTTTAAAAAAAGTTTAATATTTATTTATTCAAATACTAACGTTGTACCATTACTGGTTACACACACGCTCTCACACACACACACACACACACACACATACATACATACATATATATATATATATATATATATATATATATATATATATATATAAAGAAAGAAAGAACAGTAAGATATATAATCCTGTGTTCTTATAGATATTTTTATTTTTTACAAAATAGTGCTCAATGTAAATTTACAGAGCATTAATATTATAAATTAATTGATTTAAAATATGGGTTTTTTTTTCGCTACACAGTTCTAACCATGTTTCAAAAATGGAAGCTGAACGCGCCGAATTTAATTTTGTAATTAAATTAAAGACATTAGTTTCATTTCATCAAATGGAACTAAGGTCTTTAATTTAATTCCAAAATTAAATTCGGAGCTTTCAGCTTCCATTTTTGAAACATGGTTAGAACTGTGTATCGAAAAAAACATATTTTAAATCAATTAATTTATAATATATATATATATATATATATATATTATATATTCATGCCGTGACAATATTTCGCGGCATACTTATGAGGATAGCGCCAGTGTGCCGCAGAAGGGAGGTTGAGAATCCCTGCGTTCAACTATTCTGAGTTTTTAGAAAATTACCATTTTTGAATAAGATAGTCAAACCAGTTGCCCAATAAATAAATAGTAAAAAAATTTAAGATTTTCATTGTATAAAAAAATTTCAAACTCCCCCGCCATAAAAATTGTCAGGAAACAATTTTCTAGTTCATTTGTACAAAGTTAGGTTTATAGAAGATTAACATTTACCCAGAGACTAGATCTTGTCAAATTCCGTAATAGAGTAAATGAAGTTAAATATATAGATACAGAGTGTCCCAAAATTGTCATAATTTAAATATCTAAGTAACTACATGACTCAAACTAACGAAATTAAATATGCTTCAACTTGCACAAAAAATATATTTATCAAAATTCGAACAAGATTTTATAAAATTTCACAAAACCTTATAAAATAAGGTAAATGGGTGACCGTTTCGCAAAACCAAATGGTCATGTAATAGAAAATGGCTTGGAATTGTTCCAATTCCAGTCGGAAACGTTATATTCGCTTACGCGTAGCAATAAGAAACTCTCTTCTTGTTCCGGTATTTGACTGTTACTTTTAAACTAACACACGAGCCGGTGTAAATGATAGCCCTTCGGGTAGTTTTTGGTCACTGTCTCTCGTGATCATAGCTTGCCGAATTGTCAGGATTTCCGCCCAATCATTCACGTTAAAATTCCCTAAACTCGAGGGAAATGTATGAATACACATCTTCTCCCCCAAGCTATGGATTAATTAGTAAGACTTGTATCACCGAGACAATTATTACCTGCGCTCCCTTCAAAACAAAACAAAATAAAATAGCGTACAAAATATTTAGATTTCGGTATTAAATAACCCATATAGGTCAAAATGCCGCTAAACAAAGACAACCAACACATACATATATATATATATATATATATATATATATATATATATATATATATATGAAAATTTCTCAAGTTAACCTGTAGAAAAGACAATATTTATAAATATAAATGACAATAGGAAAACTGTAGTAGTTGCAGACGCGTTTCGAAGTCCACATTGTACGAAACGCGTCAGGATCTACTACGGTTTTCCTATTGTATTATCATATATATATATATATATAGAGAGAGAGAGAGAGAGAGACAGACAGACAGACAGACAGACAGACAAACAGACAGATAGATAGATAGATAGATAGATAGATAGATAGATTAATAAATAGTGAACAGGCTGAGATAGATAGATAGATAGATAGATAGATAGATAGATAGATAGATAGATAGATAGATAGATAATGAACAGGCTGAGATAGATAGATAGATAGATAGATAGATAGATAGATAGATAGATAGATAGATAATGAACAGGCTGAGATAGATAGATAGATAGATAGATAGATAGATAGATAGATAATGAACAGGCTGAGATAGATAGATAGATAGATAGATAGATAGATAGATAGATAGATAGATAGATAGATAGATAGTGAACAGGCTAAGATAGATAGATAGATAGATAGATAGATAGATAGATAGATAGATAGATAGATAGATAGATAGATAGATAGATAGATAGATAGATAGTGTGTGTGTGTGTGCGTGCGCGCGTAGGTATATATAATTCCTACTCTTACAAGTACTGTGACATCTCTCCCCTGTGTTTCGAAGCGTGCCATGCGAGGTTTTTCTATTTTATTTTTTGCTTTTTCATTAAAAATTCTCACGGACCAGTGAAGCTAGTAATTAAGTGAAACATTTCAAAACTTTAAGGTATCAACTGTGGCTTTCTTTATATTCATATATACAATGGGATCCAAACATCTCTCCCATAAATTTCAATTGTAACTTTCTTAATGTTGGCTTTCATTTCATTTTCTGTCTATGGTATTCTTAGTATCCATGTGAGAAGGAGAATGTACCGCATTCACTTGCATATATTAGATATTAAATAGCAGTTCAGACCTCTTCTCTTTGTTTCATTATCTTGTATCTTATGTTTCTTAATTTCTGAAAGGCCACTTCGTTATTCCTATACGCCTTCAGATTTCTGTGTCATTGTTTGTCATTCAACTGGGTGTTATCTAAATAATAACAGCTGTTGAACAAGAGTTATGTTCCTTTAATTCTCACTCTGGCCGACAGGATCAACTAGTTACGGTCAGGAAACCGAAATGCAAAATCTGTGTTGCTGAACGGTATATCTTCTCTATCTATTATTACCATTATATTAGAATAACCCTAATATATGTAATATGAGGATTTTTGTCTTTTTAAAGGTCCTTACTCCAAAGCTCATTTCATGTATGCATCTAAAGACAGTCTAGTCTCTCCTCTGTTTCATTATTTTTATTATTCTGATACGCCTTCAGCTTTCTGTGTCGTACTTTCCATTGTTTGTCATTCAACTGCGTGTTGGATAAATAAATGCATATGGTGAACAAAACTTATTCTCCTTTAATTGTCACTCTTCTGGCTATAACAGAGATGTTATATAAATACATGTAACTGGGGAACAAAGGTTATTTCCCCTTGAATAATAAAACAGCCTTTCAAATAAAACAGACGCCATCTTAGTTATCAAGCTTATCATGTATGTGTAGTAGTACACTAAATTTAATAAATAAAATAAAATAAAAATATTTCTTAAATCTACTGACCTGAAATGAAACAAATACATTGAGTCAATAGTTTCGTCCACCGCAAGGAAAGTTGGCGCCCTGTACCGCGCCAGAAAATTTTTCTCCCCGGAATCAATCCTTCAAATCTACAAATCAACCATTCGCCCTTGCATGGAGTATTGCTGCTGCATATATGGTCTGGAGCCCCTTCTGTTTGCCTCGGGGTTGTTGATAAGATCCAGAGACGGATATGCAATATAATTGGCCCTGATCGGGCATCTCGTATGCAGTCGCTCTCTCACAGACGTGCCGTCGCCTCTCTCTGTCTTTTTTTACAAATACTTTCATGGAAATTGCTCCGATGAGCTATTTTCGCTGGTTCCAAGACCTCGCGATTTCAAGCGCCCTACGAGGCTGGCATCCCGCTCTCACCCTTTCACTGTTGAAACTGTTAAATGTAGCCGCCTCTTATACTCCAATAGCTTCATGTCTCGCACTTCTCACCTGTGGAACTCGCTTCCCTATTCCTGTTTCCCTGATAGCTATAATCTCCAACTATTCAAATGTAATGTCAATCGACGTCTCCAGTTGCCTTGATCTATCCACTATCCTTCTCCTCATCCTCTCCTCTATCATTACTATCTACTCTCGCTTCAAATCCTCTGCAACCCCTTGCGTCCTAGTGACTTCCCGCCTTGCTAGGGTTGAAATGATTTTAAAAAATCACCTAAAAGGTTTCATCTACTTATCATCTCTTTAGGACCTCATTAACATTAACACCAGCATTTTTAAGGAAAGGTCAATCAGTTAGCTTCATTTCTAAAATGAGATACTTGTATAAGCAACGTCAAAATCAAAGATTCTGTACACAAGCGAAGGACAATCCTAGAGGCACTCATAGCACGCCCCGATCACCTCAATATAAATACAAGAAAAAAGCTCCGTAGTTAGTTTTCTCTATACTTTCACTAGAAAGCGGAACAAGCTGATCCACTCCTCTATCAAATAACTAATCAGGACAAATGTCTGCTATAAAAAGGAGGAGTCTCGCTCTCCTTCCCCTATCTTTCTCTATCCCTCTCTTTCTCTCTCTCTCTCTCTCTCTAACTCCTTTATTCCCCCTCTTTCTCTCTCTCCTCTATTTCTCTCTCTCCTTTATATCTGTCTGTCCGTCTTTCACTCTCTCTCTCTCTCTCTGTTCCAAGCTACCGCGAAAATGAACAATCTGTGTTAACCTCTCCGCATATGCAAATTAGCCTTGAAGTATCAACCTCTCAACATATGCAAATTAGCCTCTCTCTCTCCCTTCCTCCTTCTCTCTTAAAATCCTTCTTTCTCATTCTCTCTTCTCACTATCTCTCTCTCCCTCTCCTTTCTGTCAGTCTATCTCCTCTCTCTCCCTCTCTCTCCTCTCTCTCCCTCTCTCTGACTGTGTGTCGTCACTCTCTCTCTCTCTGTTCCAAGCTACCGCGAAAATGAACAATCTGTGTTAACCTCTCCACATATGGAAATTAGCCTTGAAGCATCAACCTCTCAACATATGCAAATTAGTCTCTCTCTTTCTCTCCCTTCCTCCCTCTCTCTCTCTCTCTCTCTCACTATCCTTCTTTCTCATTTTTTCCTCTCACTATCCTTCTCTCCCTCTCCTTTCTGTCCCTCTATCTCCTCTCTCTCTCACTCTCTCTGCCTGTCTGACTGTGTGTCGTCACTCTCTCTCTCTCTCTGTTCCAACCTACCGCGAAAATGAACTATCTGCATCAACCCCTCCGTATACACAAATTAGCCATGCTTGGAACGATTTTCCTTACATGACACTACCCAGAGACTGAAATGTCTGTACCGGTTTGTATTTGACGTCCCCCAATACATTGCTCTCAAATTGGGTTGTCTCTTTTGCTAACAACCATACATTCTGTCTACTTACCATTAAGAGTTATTTCTTTCACTTTGTTTTCCTGCTTAAGATTTATTTCCGTTTTTTTTTTCTGGAATGATATTAAACGATCCACGCGTCTGTCAGAAAATGACTTTAAGTTGGGTCATAAAATGTCTAATGACATTCCAGGAAAATGAATGTCCTTTTCGAGAAAATATGAACATCTTTCACGGGAGAATTAATGTATCATTAAATATCGTCAGAAAAACCACTTCAGAAATATTTGTGCCAGATGCTTCGTCAAGTGAAATGATCAAGTGTGCACATGGGCAACATCTGATTACAAAACTGTTCAGATTTTTATCTTGATAAAAAGATTACTGTCTTAGATCGCGGATCAAGGTAAGTGTGATTTTTAATCTTCAAAGTGAAACAGTTATAGCCGTAGAAAAGGATAGAACTCTATATGAACGATCAGTCCAGTAGACACTTGTGGACACTCAGTTCTACAGACATCCACTTATTAATATTCAAAACTTTACATAATATATCACTTGAAGGTAATGCTTCAAGTGATATATTTCTGTAGGTAAAGATATAAGAAAGAACAAGACCTTAAAGCCTGTTAAGGTCTTGTACAAAGATGTACTGCGTGACATTTCAACCTCTAAAATTGATAAGCTCTTAACACTGTTACTTGAGCATTGGACCGATGCTCAAGATATGTGAGGTTCTATCGCAAGTGTCAAATGGTACTGCACATTTAAATTTCATTCTGTAGGTAAATGAGGGGATCTTAGGTACAATTCATGTAACTGGCTGATTAGGTGTTGTAGATTAAGGTCAAGTGGTACAGAAGAAAAATTAAGGGTTACTCATTTCAAGTTCTATCTGTATAAAAAATATTTTCGTATTTCACTGACCTTTACTCCAAAGTTTATTTCATGTACATATGAACAGAAAATCTATATATATACTAAACCTCAAAGACACATGGCACAGTGGATAAAGGCGTTGGTTAGATCCAGTGACAGGACCCAAAGAGTTATGAGTTCAATACCCGGTTAAGGCAGTGGAGAACTTTCAGAGGGAAATTAACAGGAGATAACTGATAACTGACATCCATCAAACATGGCACGTAGAACTAGAACAGTCTACCCCGGTGAGCGAAATAAAGGGTTCAGTTCGACATTCCAACCACCCGAAGAAGGCCGGAGCGTACAACGGCCGAAACGTTGTGATAAATATGGCGACAAAGATGAGGACAATAGTCCGAATAATGTAAATAATGTAGAAAATCTATATCTTCACTATTATTATTATTATTATTATTCAATCTTCACGGTTAATGGCACGCCCATTGTAGCGAACCATCCTCATTTTCTTCACATTCCATTGGTGAAATGTAAGTTACACTGGAGTAGCTTCTTTCCACGAACCGCTGCCTTCTGGAATCGGCTTCCAAGTGGATGCTTCCCCGATCGCTACAATCTTAACTAGGGTTAGCAGTTATCTTCCCCTGATGTTCTCATCAACTGTGCTTCTTACTCTGTAACCCTTTACTTCGAGTGGCGCCTTTCTGTAGTCGATACGACTGACTACAGAAAGGCGTTCGACAGTTTTTCACACTCATAAATAAAGAAGAGCCTAAAAATATACAGAGTATGCCCCACAACGGTCAAATTTAAAACCGAGACCATGAAAAACTGGAAGACTACACTAAATCTAAACCATACAAACGGGTCATTAACATCGAGACCAATCAACATCAGAAGCGGGATCTTCCCAAGAGATTGTCAATACTTCCTCTAGTTGTCGTTGGGTAGCGTTTGTTCCAGCTGCAGGCTTTTTGATCCCAGTCTGGTTCACTGTTGACCCGGTGACGACCGATGCGGTTTAGCAATAGTTTCTCTAGTTCGTATTTACCCATACGTGGGAGGGGGGTAGGTTCATGGGCGCCAGACCTTATCCATACCATGGTTGGCCATCATGTTCAGGATGAACAAGCTCTTTCCTGCTATTTTTTTTTGTTTTATTTTTTGTTTTACTATTGCTACTATTAACAACAACAGTAAAATCTTCATTTATAAGCATTTGGATCCCAAGGAGGCAGGACGTGCTTTACCAGGCTCCAACATAACTACCACCACTACTACTATTGTATTCCTCTTTGTTTCTGTTGTAGAGTAGTTTCCACAGTGGAGGCTTGTATTTCACTAAGTCGTCCTAAATTAGGTTCGACGTACAAAACGTTAGGAACTTGTAATAAGAGTTAATGACGCAGCAATCTAGTTGTGATGGTTGATACTTCAATGTCCGACATCGACTGACTCACTCAACTCCACTGAGCCCAACAGGCGACCGCTACTACTACTACTACTATTTATTATGTGTGGGAGAGTCTATTACAATAGAATAGGTAATATAACAGTTTCTCTTTCTTCTTATCTGTTTATCTATCGGTAAAAGTCTGCGAATTGTGCGTAGGTCGAGCGCGTAATGATTTAAGTTTGTTTCCACCTTTCTCTTTCCACCTCTGTGATTATTTATATTTCCTCTTTCTTTAAACGGACAATATTTTATGTATTAAAAAATTGACATATTTAAATTATTATTATTATTATTATTATTATTATTATTATTATTATTATTATTATTTCTTCCTTTGATTTCTTTTGTATACACATTTCCTTCCGGGTCCCAAACAGAGACCTAAGGTCAGAAATGACTTTATGATATCTTCCACTGATTGTTTTTGTAAAAAACAAAAAAAAAACAAAAAAATCAGACATATCTTACATAGATAAAGCTCTTCGTAATAAGTAAGTTGTACTTGTGACTACATTATTATATTTCTTTAAGGCATGGACTACCAAGAATAATTCTATGGAACCCTTTCGCAATCAATCCGAGGGCTCCAAGTACAATTGAAATTAATGATGTCCTCATGTGCCACATTTTTGAAATTTCCATTCCAAGATCTTTGTATTTTGATAGTTTTAGAAGATCTTCAAATATACATTACAATCTGCAAGGATTGTTATCTCAATAAGAAAGCACATTCTGTTTTTGTAATCTTTGATGTCTGGTCGATTAGCTTTGATTGTTCTGTTTGTATGTATTGTAAAGTTCCAGAAAATTGTTACATATCCTATCTCTGTAACCGGGTCTGTGTGATGTTCATACCAGTTTCTTGCAGTTTCCTTCCCGTAAAAGTGGCATATTTTCTAGTGCAGATATAAAAATATATTATTATTATTATTGAGCCAGAGATCAGCACGTCAACAATGTGATTCTAGACTATAAATATATGAGACACAATAGACCCATTATGAAACACAACCTCATAAGAGTTACATCGATCACAACCAAATGTGTACAACATAGTGACAGGTTTTGATAAAAGCAGCGCATTCCAGGTGGGGTCCAGGTTTAAATATCTTCAGGTCGGGTAACACAGTTCAGACGGTCTCCAATTGTGCGTGTTACTAAGTAAGGAGGCACGGTGGAGTAATGGATAGCGGCTCGGATTGAGGAATCGGAGAGCCGAGTTCGAATTCCAGTCGAATCTATTACATTCACTTACGTTGAATGCTCTGAACTATTCCCTGTCATTCTCTTCAGCCTTTCCTCCATCACGCCTCTTTACTCTCGCTCCCACTCTGTAACCCCTTGCGTACTAGTGACACCCGCCTTGCTTGGGGTGAAATGCTTAAAAAAAAAATTATTCAAACGACATTATAGTGACTACTTCGTAGTAGGTAGCAGCTCAGATTGAAGAATCAGAGAGCCGAGTTCGAATTCCAGTCGGATCTATTACGTTCACTTACATGCTAATACCCTTGGGAAAGGTATGAATCCTCTTCTTCTCCCCCCGGCTATGGGTAAATAGCAGGACAGACCGGTAACTTGGTAACCTACTGCGGGAAAAAAAATCTGTCTCGTCAATGATGTATCGAAAGATACGTGATCGCCTAAGTGTATATCACGCATGGCACATAACTGACTGAGTTCGTATTTGAAATAGACGTCCCATTTTTATTCATTAACCCGTATGTATTACATCTATCGACCAAGAAATCTTAATAAAGAAAATGAATTCTTCGACAGGGAATGAAACTGCGTATCTCCCTTTATATGGGAAAAAAAGCACCGTTTGACTCAGTGTGCTTTACCGATCGGCCAGGTTTAGGTTCTGTTTTCTGTTGTAATGAATTTGAAAGCGTTTTGAAATATATGGCGAGACATGGGAAACTTCGGTTAATTTAACAAAGGAAAAGACTGATGAATATTTCAGATTTCTCAAACACTTTAAGACTTCTATTATATAATTCATAATCATTTATTTGTTGTGTCCCTAAAAGCAGACGATCACGGCTCTTCACAGCTTCCTTTTCCTTTGTACCTCTAAGCAACGCTTGACTCTTTACCATATCTTACCAAACATTACCACAAACCCATTAGGTAAACTGTCTGCTGTTTCCATGTAATCCTCCTTTACTCAGTATGCTCTGTAAGTATTAAAATTACCAAGTTTCCTCATTATTATACGTTATATATGATTAGTATTAATGTGGATTATTTTCACAGCAGATAAAGAAATAACTTTAGTGTTATTCTGTAGTATACTTAGTAAACGACCCCTCATATATATATATATATATATATATATATATATATATATGTATGTGTGTGTGTGTGTGTGTGTGTGTGTGAAAATTTATGTATATAAATATAAATAAATAAATATATATATATATATATATATATATATATAAAAGAAATATAGTCTTAATGTGTGCTATATTTATGGGATAAAGTGCTCAATATCAGAGAGCGTGTGTAAATATAAAAGTGAACATAGACGTCAACACTTAGAGGCGACGGAAGTCGCTTTGTTTATTTATTTGGGTCAAATTATATTGCTCGTTTTTATTTTTTTGTTTCTTATTTTATTTATTTATTAACGTAGTAAAAATTTGTTTATATCACGTATTTAACAGTTTTGTTTTGGTTTGAGAATTTAATTAAAGCGACTTCCGGTAAAAATAACCGCCATAATAGAATACCCACAATGCACCACTAACCCGTATATATATAAATAGCCGAGAAAAATAACAGCATATGTGGCCTGACGATTGCATATAGCATGAAACAGACTGTCGCCTCTAAGTGTTGACTTCTATCTTCACTTATATATATATATATATATATATATATATATATATATATATATATATATATAATTATTCATATATTATATGCGCGGTACTTATTAGAAAGAGCTCAATATCAGAGATAGAGCTAATATATTTGGTTGGATTGATGCGTATTTGTGACCCTGGGTTTCACGCTTTTTTGCGATCGTCAGACAAACTGATTAATTTTTTTTTTAATTTGGCTTTACGTAGATTGCGTGTATTGGTGTTATTATGGGAGTCGGGGGAATCGTCGTCGTGATGTCATCGTGCTAACGCAAACATAGATGCATGTCCGTACATCAGATGAGGTACGCAGACATACACACTTGCTTGTCCGTCGGAACTCATACATATATAAACACATGTGGACAGTTTCGGATTTGACATATGTATGTATATGGGTGGTGTTGTGTCAATGCATACGCATTTGTATGTTGAAATTCAAAGATTCGAAGTGTAGCGAAAATTTCTCGTGAATGCCTCGTGAATGTATACATGCCAAAAATCAGAGCATTTATCTTTCTTTTCACTGAATAAAATTTCCTCGCATGTATGTATATACGTGTGGTTGGCTCTGTGTAAAATTATGATAGGTTTGTCTGACGATCGCAAAAGCGTGAAACCCAGGATCACAAACACATCAATCCAACCAAATATATATATATATATATATATATATATATATATATAGGGGGGTATATATTTTTACATTGGCTATGACGGAGCGTGCTTCATTTGCCTTTACAACAATTTCACAACTATCAATTACATTATTTTTTTGTCTTAGCAATTCACCCTTGAAGATGATCTTGGAGGAGATTGAAAGTACTTGGAAAAATAAAACTAGTGAGAAAAACTACGGCATCTTCTTTAATCAGTTTTATAACAGCACTAAGAAATTGATCCGTGAATTTGTGAGGATTGAAATTAAAATAAATGGACCAAGCGTGCTTGAATGAAGATATGCTGCCTAAATACATGTGTGCGTGCATAAATTATAGTTTCCAGTAATTCATTTTCAGTCAGTTTGCTTATAAAACATACATCAAATATATATATATTAAAGACATTTTTACGTTTAACGTTCTTTTTTATAGATACAAGTATTTAAGTAAATGCTCTGTTTATAATAAACAGTATTAAATAACATTTACCGGCCTGAATGTCCGAGAAATTTTCATAGAAAATATTTGTCTGTTGACAGGATTCGAACCTGCATGCTATACGGAACCGTCATTTACGCTGACGTGCCTAACCTCTCGGCCACAAAGGATCGTTCGGTTGGTAAGGTTGAATTTACTGCTTATAAACTTCAATCTTCCATGAATCTCGTACATTCATAACTGCTCATGGCGTATCAAATGTAAACACATGACGTCATATATTAAGAAATATATATAAAAAAAAGAACATTAAACATAAAAATGTCTTTAATAAATACATTGTCGGACTTTGTCCATTTCTTAATATATATATATATATAGAGAGAGAGAGATGATGTATGGATAAAATGACTGAAAATGAACTTAGGAAGAATTACTGGGAACTATTGAATGGATAGAGAAAAAATAAATATTTCTTTTCACTCATTTAAAAAATAACTTTTTTTACAAAAAAAATCTGAGAAAAATAAGATATTCATGAGATGAAGGACTTTAGTAAGTTGTAAATTGTAAGTGGTCTCCTCCCGGCCATTTATCACAAATGAATTCTTACCAACAATTTTTTTTTTAAATATTCACTTGCCTGTTCTTCCGTTGTTCCCTATCTTTCTTTATTTACTTATATATTTTGGTTTTATCTACTTATCTCAGGACAGGAATCCCCTGATAAAAAGGAAAAAGAAAATAGATTACTCTAAAAGATATGAACAAATTACCTTTACCATTCTTTTGATTTCAGGGATGTTTTCTTTCTTGACAACATCAATATTCTTCATGTTAATATAATTCAATGTCTTTCTTATTTTGCTCATTTCCTTCTACATCGTCAGTTTATATATTCTGGAATACTTTCTTCTTTATTCGTGTCTGTTATAATATTTAATGATTGTCCCCTATGTTAATTTTTCATTTTTACCCGCTTTTCAAATAGCCACCCTAACCATTTATCCATATAAGACCGACAAACTTTGATACAAAACAGATATTTGTAATCATCTTACTAGTAACAGACTGAAGAGATTCATCGTCCAAGACAAAATGGAGGTAACAAATTATTTTCCACCCTGCAGCCTCACTCTCACAGACGGGATGTGGCAAGTTTCTCACTGCTCTATCGCTATTTCCATGGAAAGTGCCTGAACGAACTGTATTCCTTAGTTCCACCAGTTCTAATCTTGCTATGTCACTTACGTTGTATTCCTTGGTTTAAAGTTAAGTTCCACTTGAACAGCCTCTTCCCATCAGTTACTGCTCTGTGGAATCGACTCCCAAGAGGATATACTATAATCTCAACCTGTTCAAGTCTAAGATTAACCATTATATTCCCCTCCTATCCGCATAAACTGCTTCTTAATCTGTAACCCTTTATCTAGAGTGGCCCCAGGCCATGTACAGGTTGAATCAACCCCTAGGACTTTTAGAGGATGAAACAACCTCTAGATTGGCCTCCAGGCCTTGTACAGGGTGAACCAATCCCTAGAGTGGCCTTCAGGCCTTGTATAGGGTGAACCAACTACTAAAGTGTCCCCAGGTCTTGTAAAGCGTGAATCAACACCTTAGAGTGGCCTCCAGGCCTTGTACAGGGTGTACCAACCCCTAGTGTGGTCCCAAAGAATTGTACAGGTTGATCCAAAACATAGAGTGGCCTCCAAGCCTTGTAGAGGGTGAACCAACCCCTAGAGTGGCTCCCAAGCCTTGTACAGCATGAACCAACCCCTAGAGTGGCCTCATCGCTTTGTACAGAGTGGAACAACCCCTAGAGTAGCCTCCAAGCCTTGTACAGGACGAACCAACCCCTAATGTGGCCTCCAGGCTTTGTACAGGGTGGACCAATCTCTAAAGGGGCCCCCAGGACTGGTACAGGGTGAACCAACCACTAGAGAGGCCTCCAGGGTGAACGTCACTGTAAAAAAGGGAAAAATAGCAAGTTAAATAAAAAATATCGCATTCTCAAGTGATTAGTTACATTCTCTGATATTAAAAATAAATTGGGATCATCAATAACGAGTATCATAAACGATTTTTGAAATAACAATCAATATTTTCAAAACAAGAGCAGAAGACTGTTGTCATTTTAGCACTTTGTTCATTATCTATCTATCTATGCCTGTTCATTATCTATCTATCTATCTATCTATCTATCTATGACTGTTCATTATCTATCTATCTATCTCTATTTCAGTTTGTTATATCTCTTTATCTTAGTATGTTCATTATTAATTTATCTATCTCAGTCTGTATCTATCTATCTATCTATCTATCTATCTATCTATCTATCTATCTATGCCTGTGCATTATCTATCTATCTATCTATCTCAGTTTGTTATATCTCTTTATCTTAGTATGTTCGTTATTAATCTATCTATCTCACTCTGTATCTATCTATCTATCTGTTCATTATCTATCTATCTATCTATCTATCTATCTATCTATCTATCTATCTATGCCTGTTCATTATCTATCTATCTATCTATCTATCTATCTATCTATCTATCTGTGGTTGTTCATTATCTATCTATCTATCTAGCTATATAAATCCTGAAGACAGTCCGCGGAAATTCATATTGCAACTTGGTGTCTGGCGTGACTAATTCACTCTAGGGCTTGAAAGAAGTCTTTAGCATTGGGTGGCGGTCTTTCTGGAGATGGCCTTTTGACAAAAATCACCCGGATGTAGGGTTGTTGTCCCACATTTTGTCAGCTACAGAAAGAACTATCATGGCGTCCACTAACTGCACCAGGGTTTCACCCGCTGTCTTACCCAGTTCCCAATCCAAGCCTTGTTTCTCGTGAAACGAATGACCATTCACCTCTCACCTCTTTAAAGCGATGTAATTGCGAGAGGGGGAGATGCAGGAACAACTAAAACTCCATATCAAAGTTAATAAACTGCAAAAGACCTATTGTCTACAGCACTTCCAATTCACGAAATTTGTCAAAGACCAGCAGAAAACAAGAGCTGTTTTGCACAAATCAAAATAAAATTAACATCTTGATCATCCAGGAGCGCAAATACCATTAGCCTGACATTGACTTGAATTATAACAACCTTGATCAATACCAATTTATCACTGCCTCTGCCACCAAAAATCCCAAGTTTCCACAGTCAGTGGCATTAATATATATATATATATATATATATATATATATATATATATATATATATATATATATATATCTCAAAAGCCTCCGGGGAACGTGCTGTCTGTTGAAAAAAATATCTGATCGCATAATTGTTGAATTCAACAGTAACCCACAAACCACATTCACCGCTTGTTAGTGCCCAACTAACACAAGTGACGGAAAACTAATAGACGACTTTTACTCCAATCTGAATAGAGTAACAGTGTCCGTTCCCACACCTTCCTCGTTATCTCAGGCGATTTCAATGGCCAAATAGGGAAGGATGATGCCCCGTTCACATAAAATCAGGAAGCTAACCGAAACGAAGAAAAACTGACAAACTTTTCTCATGAGTTCCAACTCCAAATTACGAGGTTCATGAAGCACCCAAATCGTCTGTGGACATTCTAACATCCATCCGGACCTCATTCAAAAATTTATTACATCCTTGTGAGAAACAAATGTCCGTAATGCCCAGGCATACTCGTCCTTCTCCTCTGTCGGTTCGGACCATAGAGTTACTTCCATACATGTCGTTCTTAGGATAAACCAAATCGCCAGTACCAGACCCCAGGAATCAAGTCGATTGGGTCAAGGTACCCTCAGACAGATCTTTGAGACACTCCTTTGCTATAGATGTCCAGAATCGTTATGAAATGCTCTCTGATCAATTTGATGACATTGAAACACGATACAGCAAACTTATATCATTATTCGGACTATTGTCCTCATCTTTGTCACCATATTTATTACAACGTTTCGGCCGTTGTAGGTAGTTGGAATGTCGAACTGGGCCCTTTATTTTGCTCACTGGGATAGACTGTTCTAGTTCCACGTGCCATGTTTTTAATGGATGTCAGTTGTCAGTTATCTCCTGTCAATTCCCCTCCCCAATTTCTCCTCCGCCTTAACCGGGTCCTGGTCCTGTCATTGGATCTAACGAACGACTTTATCCACTGTGCCATATGTCCATGAATTTCTGGGTATTATAAACCTAATGTCTTCAGCAACATTTTTTACCAGTGCTCATATTGCAATTTTTGCTGTTATCATTGCATGTTTTTAACAGAGTTTATATTGCAATTATGGTTGTTATTATCGTTTTTCTCTGGAACTCCTTATTACTGGTTCCCATATTGTATTCATTTCCATGCTTGGTCGGCTCAGGAGATTTTTGTGGCCTAGAATATGTGCTGATTCCTTAAGTTTACAAATTTTCCAATGGTTTTCTTTGTCTATGATCTCAACCTGAAACCACAGAGGGTGGTGACCTCCCTTTTCTCTCCATATGTGGTCAGCCATGCTAGATTTTTCCACTTCCCCTCGTGTTGCACCTTTCTGGTGTTCTTGAAGCCTTACCTAAATAGTGTACATAATACCTCATCTCAGAAATATAGACAAATCTTATATCATCTATAGAAGTAATCACACTCTAAAAACTGCCAAAGAGGGAAAAGTTACACTCCATCCACATCAGTGCAGATGTCCGCGTGAGAAAGGTAAGTAAAGATTTGCAAAGAGTGAAACCGAGATATAAACAAAAATGTAATTAGATGTACTTTTTAATATACCACTAAAGCACGGGGGGGATACTACATGATACCCATGACAATGTAGACACATAATACATCCAAGGAGAGATAGAGAAGATTGTAAGAAGGCATACGGAGAAAGAACATGCTGCAATCTGGAAAAGAATAAACTCATTCTCAGGAAGAAAATCAATTCAGCTCAAAGGCGATTCCGCTAACTGGTTTGACCACTTTAGGAAACTCCTGGAAGAAACAACCGTAAGTCAGAGGTCTTCCACTCCTTCTACATCAAATCTGCAATACACCTGTACATAAACATCAACCATTCACGTCAATGAACTCAAAACAACACTCAAAGATTTTGCCAACAACAAATGTCCAGGTCTTGAAAACATACCAACATTATTGCGGAAAAAGATCCAACATTTCATGATCTACACCTAAAGTTTTTAACCACACGTTCATCGAACACGGGCCGTCACGATACAATGCAGGCATCATACCAATTAGGAGTAGCTGCGCTATATTGACTGTAGTTAGTCACCGAGGCCCAGTGGCATGAGGCTAGGGTTGTATCGTAAAGGTTCGGGTTTGGTTCTCGGTAGTGGATGCGCACTGCTGATGAGTCCCAAAATAAGTCTGAAACAGTCGTCCAGTGCTTTCTCCATTCTGTTGGAGATTCCTGTTCTAGACTCAATGAATTATTATGTGAAACACACACACACACATATATATATATATATATATATATATATATATATATATATATATATATAGAGAGAGAGAGAGAGAGAGAGAGAGAGAGATATAGATATAGATAGATAGATAGATAAAAACCTAGTGAGCCAGACAAACCTACCCAGGTTTCAGCTAAGCGGATCGTCAGGGAAAGCTGGCTAAAGAGGTAAAAGAGAAACACCATATTTATAGGCGATAATCAAAATCATACCACGTGACCAAAGAAAAAGAAAAAGAAGAAAAAACACAAGAAACCGAGGTGGGTGGGGTAAAGATTTATTCAAACGACTAAAAGGGGAGGGGATACTTAAAACACTAAAAGTGAAATGACAATACAAACGGGTCTGCTCTACGGTTGTATTGAGCTCTTTTGTTAGTTTTGTTTACTCGTATCGGGTTTTTTTTTCTTTGGGCTTCAGACCTGTATCTGTGCGATTTTTTTCAACAGACTTTCATGTTTCTAGCGCTTTCTTTTTTTTTTTAATACCTTTTTTTCCTTCGAGATTGATTTGATTATTGGCAAATCAAAAATTCGAGGGTTTTTCGAAGCGAGTATAGTTACCTATATATATATATATATATATATATATATATATATATATATATATATATATATATATGTTGAATTTCAGATGACAAAAACTGTAATTATGTTTTAGGAAGTTTGACATCTAATGTTTATTCCTTCTCTTCACTAAATATTTTCTTAATTAATTTTCTTGATAATTAGGTTTACGCTTCTTTATTTTATTAATCACTCAAGTTACAAATTCACGGATGAAGAAGAGATGATAAGCAAAAGAACTGTGATTATAGAGAAGAATGATGAGTTGTGAGCAATTGTAAGCAACGATATCAGAAACCAAGAGATGAACTTTCTAGGGCAAATAAGGAGGAAAGGGTGCTTAAAAAATTTGACACTCACAGGAAATATCGAAGACAAGAGGTACGGGAGGAAAGCAGTTCATAACCTACTTAATGGTCTTGTACAAATGATTGGCAGATTAGGAGACATAGCGAAAAGACAACATTTACGAAGAGCTACAAAGGACGGAAAATTGTGAAGAGCCATGATCACCACGTTCTGAAAGGACACGGCACATAGAATAATAATAAGTAGAATATGGTTCAAAGATTATATATATATACAGTGCTGTTCGATAAATGTGACTCACCTTATCCTTTGAATTCTTCCAGTTTTCTACGGTGAAACTTTTGTAATAGTGAGTCCATTCAAGTCTCTTGGCTTTGTTGGCTTTGCTTATTAGCGGCTTAAACATTCATGTACAAGATTTATAGCCTTGTTCTAACAAGATTTGTAACCTTGTTCTGACGGACTGTTGAAGAGGCAAGACTAACACCTTGCTCTTCGCTTAGACTGGCTGCAATTTCTTGGCTAGTTATAGTCCTATTCTTCGCAACTTGATTACCCTGCCAGTTCTATCATCAATCTTTTTCTTTCGTCCCCTTGTTTCCTTCCTTGGAGCAGGAGTGGCATCATTATGTGTCCTAAGCACTCGAGAGACAGTTGATTGCGAGGTTATAGAAATTTCTGCAATTTCTCTCGTAGACTTGCCTACTTTTGAGAGGGCAATAATAGATGCCTTAAGTGGTTCTGGTGCGTCTCTGTACCCTTTCATCTAGTTAGTGACTTGAGTGGCTATTTCAAGCTGTTTTTATACTGTATGAGACTTTCTGGAATATTCTGGAATACTCTAGATTAGATTTAACCTGTTCTAGAATTCTCTAGAATATTGTTCTGAGTGTATTGTAAAATAGTTTTCAATATTTTGTAAAAAGCTCTTTAAATTTACCATTTTAATCATTAGAATGCGATGAGTCACTTTTTTTTCCTGAATCTCATTTATATCCAAATTTATAATTATCAATAGAATACCTTAGGGTGAATAAAATTTTTACCTAGGTAGTCGGGAAGGGGTCTTTATATTAGTAAGATTAAAAATTATTTTAACCCCAAAAACAATAGACAAAAAATGTTTTTAGTAAAAAAATCAGGTGAATTACTTTTAACGAACAGCACTGTATATATATATATATATATATATATATATATATATATATATATATATATTATTTTTCTCCAAGTACTTTCAGCCACTCTAGCTATCTTCAGGGAGTCAAGTTGTTTCCAACCGATGTAGGCATTTTTCATTCATCGTATTTTATTAGTTTTAGCGTTCTATTTTGAATATGATTTTTTTTTATCGTGACACCTCTATTAAAACACAACTTTACTCCCTGAAGATTGGCAAAGTGGCTGAAAGTACTTGAAAGATTAATATCGGGAATTAAACTTATAATCTTGGACCATCAGTAAAACCACTTGTAAGAAAAAATGTAGTAAAAAAAAAACGTAATATTTCAGTGAACTTCTGTCAAATATGTAAAAAGGGAATTTGCTCCCAAAATACACTATATATATATATATATATATATATATATATATATATATATATATATATATATATATATATATATATATATATATATATATATATATATATATATATATATATATATATATGTGTGTGTGTGTGTGTGTGTGTGTGTGTGTGTGTGTGTGTGTAAGACCCAAGACCAACATTATGTAAAATAAAATATAACACTCAAAAACAACTCCTTCTGCTTAAAGGAGATGTCTGGTAGGACTTAATATACACTGATTCCAAACTACAGACAGACACACACACACACACACACACACACACACACACATATATATATATATATATATATATATATATATATATATATATATTTATATATTTAAGCATTTCACCCAAGCAAGGCGGGAAGCCACTAGGACACATCCGGGTTACAGAAAATTTAGAGCAAGATCAGATGGGAGTGATAGAAGAAAGGATGAGGGTAGTGGATAGATCAAGGCAACTGGAGATGTCGATTGACATTACACTTGAATAGCTGGAGATTATAGCTCACAGGGAAACAGGAAAAGGGAAGGGAGTTCCACAGGCGAGAGGTGCGAGACATGAAGCTATTAGAGTAGAAGAGACAGCTACATTTAGGAGTTTCGACAATGAAGGGGTGAGAGCAGGATGCCAGCCTCCTAGGGCACTATATATATATATATATATATATATATATATATATATATATATATATATAAATATATATAAAAAAAAAAACTTTCTTTATCCCTGAGGAACATGATCAAGATAAATGCGGACATTTTATTTTACTTGTAAAATCTCAACATTTACTTTGATAATGTTCCACAGGGGACGAAACGCGTTCATAAGGCAATATTTTCTTTTTGTCTTTTATTTACATTGGCTTTACAGATATATGTTATTTGTATCACACACACACACACACACACACACTCATTTTTGACATGCAGAGTTAGAAGAAAGGAAAAGTTTTAACACCAAGAGAGAGAGAGTATAAAGAGGGAGAGAAAACGATGAATGACAGAAATGAACACGACATTCTACGCACACGTACATACACACACGCACGTGCGAGCTAGCGCATACACTCAACCACACGCACGCACGCGCACACACATGTGCACACGCGCGTGCATGCACACACACACACATACACACACACAATGAAAGAAGAAAAAATCGACCTTACACCAATAGAAAAGTGCATAATTTTTTTTTAACTTAATATAAAAATGACGATAAATAAACAGTCTATTGCTAGTATCTCCTGACAAGCGGACGGTGCAGTTACTGAAGGGTCTGTCTACGAAACTCTGGAGTCGGACTATAACATCAATCAGTTAAGTGGACAAGAAGCCCATGTGCGTCGCTATTAATAATATGTCTATATTATTCAACAAAACATGTTTGAATGAAAATATTATTTCTAAATATATATATATATATATATATATATATAAACACTGATTCTTGCTACCCAGTATGAAGCGTTCGGCGCAGTCATCTGTTTCTAGTTGTTTATACATTGTTCAGCATCGCCTTCTGATCTCCCTCTTGATGCAGTCTTCATAGCGGACTCATTGACCGCCTCGCCGTCGCTTCTTGTACCTTAGGTCACCATGCAGAATGATTTTAGGCAAACGTGAGACGTTTAAAAGATAGACATGCCCAGTCTATGGTAGTATCACTGCTGCTAGAAGCGCTTCTACACTGGGCATGTTTGCCTTGGCGAGGAGTTTGGCGAGGGACATTATCTTTCCACGAGATATGAATCGTATCCGTATTTGGTTACATAGGGAAAGGTATATTCTTGCCTTTTCCAATAGTATTAATTTGAAATGACTGACTTGGCTAGAATTTGAACTCGGTAAGCCGATTCCGTTTCCAATACAGTTAACTGTTCTACAGCATTTGCGACGAAAACATTGTATTCAAACTAATCAATTCTTCAAATGGATAAACTTGAAAAAGAGTATTTCAAAATTTTTAACCTAACGTGTTGAAGTGGTTTTCCTCTTTGCATTTACAAGAATTCAAAGTTTGATTGCCTGATACAAGGCAATTATCTCGGCCCCATTTGAAAGCTTTTCGGAAACTTTTAAATTATGAATCATGTAAAGGGAGAAAAGCCTCAAGTGAATATCTCAAAAGTTTTGCCGACAAAAAAAAAACTTCTTACATTCTGATATTTGTCATGCAAGCCTCTTTTACCCTTACATACACCGATGCACACGCACGCGTGGACATTTACACACACACACACACACACACACACACACATATATATATATATATATATATATATATATATATATATGTGTGTGTGTGTGTGTGTGTGAATATGAATTTACAGAAATACATATACGCATTCACAGAGAATTCAAACCCCTGAAGATAGTCTCAGGTGAGATTGAAAGTACCTTGGAAAATAAAAAATTATTTGAAATAAAATTTTGTTATTTTTCTTAATCAATTTTTCACAGCTACCAAAAAATTAATCTGTGTACTTGAAAGGATTGAAACCAAAATATGTCTCACCAAACTTGTTTGAATATATATATATATATATATAGAGAGAGAGAGAGAGAGAGAGAAAGAGAGTAATCCACAGACAGACTGCTTCGCTGTATCACGGCTCCTCAGTGTGGCTAGACGTCCGATTGCTTGAAGCCGAGATCGAAACCCGACCGGTTCGACATCAAATATCTTACCTCTAGGCCATCGTTGCACAGAAGAAAGAAAGGAAATTTTAACGTTTTTCTCTATACGAAATACGCCATCGACTCGGAGAAGTCAATTCAAATTTGAAGAGTAATGCTTAATAGCACTAGCAGCCGCTGTTTTTTAAAACCCTTTTCTTTTTGTCTTTCTTTCTTTATATATATATATATATATATATATATATATATATATATATATATATATATATATATATATATATATATATATATATATATATATATATATATAGTTGGACTGATGTGAAATATGTTAGCTCTATCACTGATATTCAGCGCTTTCCAATAAGTAGCGTGCATATATATATATATAAATAATATATATATAAAATTGCATATATATATAATATATTTATATTTATATATACACATATATATATATATATATATATATATATATATATATATATATATATATATATATATATATATATATATATATATATATATAAAAATTTTAGAGATTTGAATAATTTCATTATAATTAACTAAGTCTAGAACAAGGATCCGTAACAGAATGCAGAAAGCACTGGACGGACGTTTCGTCCTTTCTGGGAATCATCATCATTGCGGATCCACTACCGAGAATTGAATCCGCATCGTTACGATACAACGAATGTGACATACCACTGGTCCGAGTTCGATTCTCGATAGCGGTTGCACACTGCTGATGATGCCCCCCCACCCCGCAAAAAAATATTAACGAGTTCTCATTCCTCCGATGTTGTATCAATTTTATAAACTTTAGCATATTTTCCAACTTTCACATTCTTTGCCAGATTACAGAAACTTCGAGAAACATTATATTCCAATTCAAACGTCTCATGGGGAAAAAAAAAGTGCGCAAAGTTTACAAAGATAAATATTTTGAAGTAAAAACTGAAAGCATTCTCATTGTAATGATGGCAATTTTATAAACCAAAATCAATGTGAAATGTTTGCTCCATGTTCTGAAACTAGTTTTAGACGTATTTTCATGTTTTTCACAAAGATATATTCCAAACTCATTTCATGTACACACCTAACGACGATCTACAACACCAAATTATTATTAGTAGTAGTAGTAGTATGAGGAGGAGGAGGAGTAGGAGTAATAGTAGTAGTAGTAGTACTAGTATTGTTCCTTTTGTCTCAAATGTTATAATGGTGGACAAAAACATTTAGAAGCTTGCAATTTTGAAGTTATATTTTATGACCTCTGCTGAATTTCTTCATATAAAAAATCCTGCACAGATTCCAGAATAGAACTCTAAATTTTATATTTTCTAGTACGGTTGTTAGTAAAAAGGAACAACCCAACATGTAAATAAATTACAAATTGAATATACCAAAATCGAACAACTATAACTGGGAAGTGTCTTAACTGAGGACAGAAAAGTGCTACAGTAAAATCTGAACGTGCATTGGGATAGCAAAAGATGACTTCCAAAAGCTAAGCTAAGTAATAAGAAACATGAAAATTTCTTCAGAAACAAAGAAATGAGTGCTGGACTGTTACCTAATACCAGTCCTCTAATACTGTGAATGCTGGACAATCTCTTCACGCAGACTTCAGAAAAGACTTGAAGCAACAGAAATGTGGTTCTACAGAAGGGTGCTGAGAATACCGTTAACCGAACATGTAAGCAACAATGAAGTTTTAGAGAAAATGGAAAACAAAATGGAAACTTATACTTAACATCAGGAAGAGAGTCGAAATTTCTATGACATATAATGAGGAAAGAGAATATATTCTTTCATATATATGTGTGTGTTTATGTGTGTTAGCTTAATAGTAAGTAATTAAATGACAAAATGGAAAAAACTTGTAACTGCCATATTATGGGTTCTGAGCTGGCACCTCAGCTTTAGTTACTTTTCCCCCACCCTAATTATAGCTTCCCCATGCCTTTTCTATGAATGTTTTAATTTTATTATTTTGATGAGTTTCCTCTTCAGTACCTCGATTATTCGAATTTAAATGCACTATCAGATTGGCATCTAGGTCTGAAAAATTCACTTCTGAAATTGTTAGTTTTAACTGTAAGTTCTATTCTAATAGTTTCTTCTCTAAGGCTTCTGGTACTTTCTTCTGGCTTCTTGCTTTTCTGACAATTACACTCTTGAAAAAACTTTCTTTCACTCTCAATACTCTCTTGCATCTTAGTGGCTTTATCTCCATGCTTGTGGTGAAATGATTAAAAAATGAATCTCTTCAAGGAAATTCTTCGGACTAATAATGGTTTTATTTTTGGAATCAGTCTCATATAATCTAATATAGTCTGAAATGCCAATTATAGGTTTATATAAAAAGCACTGAATGAATGTGAGGTTATACCACTTGGCTTCACACTTGGCGCTGTTAAATAACTATAAAAACGGCACATTTCCTGTCTTCTTTCTCTTTTCACTTTTTTCCTTCTAGCATGTGATAGAACTAACAACACCAATCAGGACCTTGTTTCTAGGGATGAGGATATCTTTCCCCAGGTGACTGAACTTTCTCTCTCTCTCACACACACACACACACACACACACACACACACACACACACATGCATAAGTGTATTGTCTCTGCTTTGTTACTCATAGAAAAACGGACATATGAAATATTGCCTTGTTGAAATTCATTCCATTTCCTGATACCCAGCATTAACGTGTGTCAATTTTGATTGCCACTGCTTTTAGTCTGAAAAGAACAAGCATTGCAGCAAATGCTTATTGTAATAATAATTATTATAAATTTACTTTCTATAATTTAAATTCGTTTTATTCTGTTAATGTATTTTGTGCTACTATGAGATCACTATTCCCCTCCATCTCACAATTTTAATTCATGGTGACATTCAAGGCAAAATAATGCAATAATTTGCATTGGGGATGTTAAGGCTGCCCCATCCCTCCTCTCAGAGGTAGATTTGTTTTTGGGAGGACCTTCTTCTAGCTTTTGCTTAAAGAGGGAAGACCTACAAGGCAGCAGATGGTTTTGAATTAACAGTTTCCTTCTCTTAGACTGGTTGCCATCCAAGGCTATAAGACTTAGTCTGTTCAGCTATTTTACCCATAGCTGGGGAATTTTAATTATAAACAAACTGAATAAACAGAGAATGTTTATGTGTCTAATTACATAGAAACATGTAAAGGATCTTGATGAAAATAAATGTTAACATTCAAGAACTGTTGTTTGTTCTTTTCAAGGAAAGAAGATCAAAAGTCTAGAAGTAAGGATTTGTAATGAAGAAAGTAATTTAACACGTGAAGATAATCATCAAAAAGCTCAATAGAGGTACTCTCTTCTATTTAACAGAACATTTTTGTATGAATGGTTGTTGCCTAATTATTTAAAAATGTTTCATATATATATATATATATATATATATATATGTGTGTGTGTGTGTGTGTGTGATAATATATATATATATATATATATATATATATATATATATATATATATATATATATATATATATATATATATGTGTGTGTGTGTAATGTTAATAATATAAAATTTGTAAATGAATATGTACTTGCACTGGTGAACATGCATGTGAATACATATGTACATTTATATTTTATTCTACATTTCATTATAATCTGCCAGAGAAAAAAAATACATTTATTAAAGATATACTTTAAGGTTTAGATCTCTCTATCCTCGGGTGATATTTTTCATATCTTTGCATCGATTTCATTTCTTTTGACCTTTGTTAAAACTAATATGCACAAAGATTCAAGCAAATTCGGTAAAAAAAAAACAGAAAATTCTTCAAAAAACATTCAAGAAAACTCAAATACCTCGTGGTTCATTTATAAAAGTTTAGATGGATGTAAAAGTTTAAAATCCTTTTTAGTGCGTTAAAATTCTGAGTTGGGTTTGCAAAGTTATTAAATTTATGACAAATTCATAAAGCAAGAAGAGAATAATATTTGCCAGATTCATACAGAATTATTGTATCAAAATTATTTTCATCTTTTAAAAAATCAATAATCAAAAAGATTAATTTATTTGCACATCTAAAGACTATCTATAATTCCACTATATTATTATTATTATTATTGTGGAACAAAAGTATTTTCATTTTTTACTGCCCTTTAGTTTATTTCTTGTATACAACTAAAGACTATCTATGACGTCACTATATTGATAATATTAATATTATTATATAGTAAAGTGTATCAAAAGTATATTCACTTTTTCAATTCTTTATTCAAAGGTTTATTTCTAGTTCACATCTAAAGACAATGTATGACCCACTATTTCTATTTTATTATTATTATTATTATTATTATTATTATTATTAATATTTTGTTTGATTTCTGGTTATACTCATTTCTTTCTGGGTCCCAACCAGAGACCTAAGTTTTTATTTTCCACTAAGCATTTTTTGGAAAAAAAAACAAAGATCACATACATTTTTCATAGATAAAGCCCTTCATAAGATGAGAGCTGTATTTGTGAGTACAATTTTTTGTATTTCATTATGGCTTATTATTATTATTATTATTATTATTATTATTATTATTATTATTATTAATCAGGATATGCCCTAATATAGGTTATATGAGGATTTTTATCTTTAAAGTCCTTTACTCTAAATCTTATTTCATGTATGCATTTAAAGATAATTTATGGCTCCACTCTTATTATTATTATTATTATTATTATTATTATTATTATTATTATTATTATATCAGGATACACCTTAATTTAAGTGTTGTGGCCTTCTTAGGGACAGAAATAAAAACACAAGAGAGGAATTGGGTTAAACAAATATATTAACAGAAAGAGTAACACAAACATATACAAATGAGAGTGTTACAGCAAGAATGTTCGTCCCGACTGTCAGAGCTGACTGCTGGAAATTTCCTTCTCCAAAAGGCAGTACCTGCTCCTATTTATAGCTGGGAGAGTCAGTGCGTGTGTGGATAAATTACCATAACATTAAGTAATATATTTCTAAATAGGATTTATCATTTTTAAACTGGATCCTCACAAAGCATGTAGACTTGTTGGTATCCATGCATTAGTCCTTAAGAAATGTGCTCCTGAACTGTCTCCTGTTTTTTCTAAACTTTACAATAAATGCCTTGCTGCTTCTTGCTTTCTTGCTTGTTGGAAATACTCTTCTGTAGTTCTAGTCTTTAAGAACACAAGCAAATCATCTGATTCTTCTATCAGTTTACTAGCCTTCTACCTTTTTTTGACAAAATACCAGAGGCTCTAATTAACTCTGAATTAATTAAACATCTCACATCGCAGGGCCTTCTTTTAGACAAGCAATATGGCTTTCGCTTATTTAGGTAAAATGTTGATGTGTTAACGATTATTGCTGAAAGAATCAATCAAGTTTTAGATAAGAATGGTGAAATTCGAGCTGTTGCTTTGGATACCTCAAAGGTATTTGACAGAGTTTGGCATACTGGTCTTCGTCACAGATTATTAATTATATTAATATTATCAATATAGTGACGTCATAGATAGTCTTTAGTTGTATACAAGAAATAAACTAAAGGTCAGTAAAAAAAAGAAAATAGTCTTCGTCACAGATTAAAAGATTATGCTATTTCTGGACAAATTTTTGAACCAATTCAAAAGAAGTTCTAAAGAATGACCACTCTTCTAGATCTTTTCACATAAATGCAGGTGTCCCCCAGGGTTCTATCATTGATTCTAATTTGCATAAATGACCTTCCTAATGTCATCAGTTCTCAACTCAGTATCTACACTGATGACATAACTATTTATTCCTGTCTTAATAGTAAGTCTGATTGGTTTGATAAAGTCAAATTGGCAGCTGATCTCAAAAATAGCCAAGTGTATAACAAACTGTTGTTAAATGGTTTAATCTTAACCCCTCAAAAATGGAACTGCTCTCTTATAATCATCTGAGCGAACTCTTTTTACCTTCCATCAGCATGGCTGATGCTAACCTCCAGGAAAGTGACACATCACACCTTCTCAGACTGATGTTTTCAGCTGATATGAAGTGGAAAGAGTATATTGAATCAATTGCTAAGTCTGCAGCTAAGAAAGTTGGATCATTATGTTTCGTGAGACAATTTTTCTCGCCAGAACCTATCTTACATATTTATAAGACAACCATTTGTCCTTGCTTTGAATATTGCTGCCACATCTGGTCTGGTGTGCCTGCTATATATTTAGAGATTCTCGATAAAATCCAAAGAAGAATCTACAATTTTATTGGTCCTTACCTGGCATCTCAGCTTCAATCAGTTCCCCATTGCCGTAACAAATCTTTTCTATAAATACTTTCATGGTAATTGTTCAGACGAACTTTCCTCTATTGTACCTAGACTTTATCAATTTAAGCATGGTACTTGATTGGCTGGTAGGTCCCATCATTTTACCGTTGAAATAGTTCGATGTCACCATAATTTCTATGCTAACAGTTTCTTCTATCGCACTTCTCACATGTGGTACTCTCTTCCAGATTTTTGCTTCCCTCAAAATTTAAATGCATTGTCAATCGTTATGTTCTGTCTTCATAATTCTTATTCTTTTATTGTCCTCACTTCTAGTAATTTTTCTCATATTCTCTAACACTCAGTAACTTCTTGTGCTTTAGTGGCTTTATTGCCTTGCCTGGGATGAAATGATTTTTTTTAAAAAGTCTGTGAATCTACTAGTTTATATTTGATATCTCATTCCAAACTATTATCCAATACTCCACAAGCATATCCTAAAAATTTCAGAAGGCATTGGTAATCTCCAAATCCATCTGAAACAAATCCAGCCAAAAATTCACAGATATTTTTAATACATTTGGGAAACACTGATGATGCCAAGCGATTTCAGTTATCTGAATTCTTAGATGAATGGGGATGTACAAGTGGTGTAATGGTTAGCGTCTCAGAATGAGAAAATGAAAAACCATTATTTCATTTCATTCAGGTTCATTACATTCACTTAATATGCTGAGGAATGGCATGAATCCACTATCTCCTCCCAGATAAGGGTAAAATAGTTTATGTTAAGAAACTATTTTTATTTTCAAACACTCACAAAATAAAGAATTATTCTTAAAATGCAAATTATGTTTTGGCTTTAAATAACACATAAGTTGTCAAAAACAAATCAACCAATCAAACTTAAATAAAATATTTGCCTTTATTTTTCTCTTGCCTTCTTTATTGCTTCTTTAATCCAACACTTGGTTTGTTATATTCTCTAAACATTAAAATAATTATTGTGAATCAGAAAGAAAGAAATAGCCTCCAATGAGACTTGAACTTGCATCTCATATCCCAGTAACATGTCTTACAGGAATGTCACATTTAACAATTTGGATATGAAAGGCCACATCTAGGCAGAGTTCAATGATAAAAAGCTATGTGATGGAAGGAAAACTAATCAAAAACAATAAAAAGATGTCAAGAGTTTCATTCAACATCAAGTTAGCAAACAGCGAAAATAATCAGAAATCCAAAGGTATATAGAAACAGCCAAAAATGCCTTACAGAATCTAAGCAAAGTATTAAGACAGAAAAATTTGCTTAGAAACAAAGCAAAAAGTGATAAACTTCTATATGCTGGGTAATCTCCTGACAGCAAAAGAAGCGACTTGAAGTGACAGACATTGGTTTGACTAACAAGTGCAAAAAATATCATGGTTTAGTTGTTTATGTTTAGTACCATATCAACTTCTATGGGCCATTTAATGCATAAATATAAATATTTTGAACACAATTTCATAACTTCAACTGGTTTTATTTCTGGTGGACATCAAGTTTTGCACTATTGTTAACACAGTATAGCATGATATCTTGGAAAGGTAAAGAACTGTATTCCTCCATTTTATCTATAAATTCTATTGTATGCTCAACATTGTTTAGTTTATAAGAAATATAAATAAAAGATTATATGAACACAAAAGGAACATTTTACAAAACAATATCTTTGACTATATAATTTTATACTTCCATTATAAAAAATATCATGGACAAAATATGTGAGCAACAAGAACATTTCAAAGAAAATAAGAACTACAAGGAAATATATACTTCCAATCAAAAAGAGAAAAATGAGGAAAATAATGAGGAAAGAAGGCTTGGAGAATTTAAGGCACACAGTACATATTGAAGGCAAGAGGAGCAAAAAGAAACTGCAATTAATAAGTTTGTGAATAGATGGCATGACAAGGACAAAAAGGAATGGTAAATTATCAATAGTTACTTAAAGCAACAAAAGACAGGAAGTTGTGGAGAGCCATTAACAATCACATCTTGAAACAGAAGAATACTTTAAAAAGTGAAACAATTAATTAAGAAACAGGGAAGTATAATTAGAAACAAAGTAAAGGGTGCTCATCTATGCAATATCAGTTGTCCTATATGGCAGTGAATACTGGGCAATCTTCTGTTAGATGAAGAAGAGACTTGGGACAACAGAAGAAAGATGAGAATGCCATGGACAGAGCATGTAAGAAACAAGGAAGTTATAAGAAAAATTGGAAAAAAGCACACTTATATAAAAGAAATAAAAAAGGGACAATAGAAATTTCTAAGATACATAATGAAGAAAGAGGGCTTGGAGAATTTGACACTCACAGGACATATTCAAGGAAAGAGGGAAACAGAAAATAGCATAATATATTTGTCTAAATGGAGTAGGAAAGATGGTTGAAGGACAAAAGATAGGAAGTTGTGAAGAGCTGTGATTGTTAACCACTTGAATATATCCTGTGAATGTAAATGGATAGTGGAACATGCAATGAGGGAGATGGTTGAAAGACAAACCTTATTAAGGATAGGAAGTTGTGGAGAGCCATAATCAGCCATGACCTGAATATATCCTGAGAATGTAAATGGATGGTGGAACATGGAATGGGAGAGATGGTTAAAAGATAAACCTTATTAAGAGATACAAAGGAAAGGAAGTTGTGGAGAGCCATAATCGGCCATGACCTCAATATATCCTGTGAGTATAACTTAATGGGAGAACATGGAGTGGAAAAAATGTTTGAAAGACAAAACTTGAAAGACAAAACAAAGGATAGGAAGTTGTGGAGAGCCTTGAACGTCCACAACCTAAATATGTCCTGTGAGTGTAAATGGATGGTGGAGCATTGAGCGGGAAAGATGGTTGACAGATAAACCTTATTAAGAGCTACAAAGAATAGGAAGTTGTGGAGAGCCTTGAATGACCACAACCTAAATATGTCCTGTGAGTGTAAATGGATGGTGGAGCATTGAGCGGGAAAGATGGTTGACAGATAAACCTTATTAAGAGCTACAAAGAATAGGAAGTTGTGGAAAGCCATGATCACCCATGATCTGAAGGGACACGGCCATATAGCAGAAGAGGAAATATCAGAAAGAAGGATGTAGCCTGTGATTTAAACACAGATCTCATTTCAAGTGAGCCCACCAGAATATGAGATTTGAGTTCAAATCTTATTAGAAACTACTTTTAACAAGCTTACCATTATGATAAAAAGCTGTATAAAGATGAAACAAAAGCCAGTCAGAATTAATAATGGCAATACTTTATTTAAGACATTCAGGCAGCATAATTTTAGAGCCTTTTAGAGATTCCAAATTAATTCAATACAAGGAGTTATTTCCAAAATCTATTAAATCTATAACTCTGTTCTTCCCTTCTTTTCTCAATTTTGTTTTTTCCCCTTTCTCCTTCTGGTTTCATCCAAATCCAAGCCAGTCTCACTCTAAATGTTCACCCAGCCTCCTCACCATCTCTCTAGCGGACTCCTTTGTTCACTAAATAGCAGACAGACATAAATGTGGCAAATTTTGGTAATTGAAATACTGGCACCAGTAGAGCATACAAAACACCAATAAGCATAAAGTGGGATGGGGGTTGAGGATCCCCGGAGCATAGGGGTGAGGGTTAAATATTTGGCACAGGGAAGCAAAGATCACATTCTATCATGGGAAGAAGATGGTTCAGAAATGAAAGTCTTCCTTTGCTTTGATTATAGATTTCCCTATTTTGTAGGACGATGACTCAAGAAGGCAAAAAAGATGTTCGAGGTAGAAGGTAAAACCAGGAGAGCTAGCGAGTAAAAAAAAAAAAAAAAATTAAAAAGGAAAGAGAAGAAAAGAAGTTCAGAGAAAAAGAGATAGAGAGAATCAGAGAAGTAGAAGAGAAGGAAAGACAAAAAGTTAGAGGTAGAGAAAAGGGGAAGAAAAGAGGTTGAGACAAAGAAAGGAAGAGAAAGAGAGAAGTAAATAAAGAGAAAAATAAAAAGCGAGAGAGAGAGAGTGGGAGACAAAAAGAGTTTGCGAGAAACAGAAATGGAGAAAGTAAGAGAAAGAGAAGGATGGTTTGGTTTGGTTTATTTTGTTTTATGGCATATCAATCTCAATGGGTTATTTAATGTTGACAAGATTTTTAGGATAGGTTCGTATGAATAGAATATGTATTCCTTGTAAGAAACCAGTTTGTAGATCAGGTGTCATTAATATATTTTTGTATATATGTTTTTTATTGAGAGTTAAATATATTACCGGTAAAATATATTGCAGGTAAAATTTTGTTTTCAAAAAATATGTTGCTGATAATAATTTTTTTTTTAAATGTATTGCTGGTAATAATGTTTCAAAAATATACTGCTGGTATTTTTTCTTTTTCAATAGTTTAATGCCAGTATTTTTTTTAAAAATATGTTGCTGATAATAATTTTTTTTTTAAATGTATTGCTGGTAATAATGTTTCAAAAATATATTGCTGGTATTTTTTATTTTTTCAATAATTTAATGCCAGTATTTTTTTTTTTAAATATATTGCTGATAATAATTTTTATTTTAAAGTATTGCTGGTAATAATGTTTCAAAAATATATTGCTGGTATTTTTTCTTTTTCAATAATTTAATGCCAGTATTTTTTTAAAAATATATTGCTGATGATATATTTTTTTTTCAATGTATTGCTAACAATAATTTTGTTTTTTTTAAATGTATTGCTGGTAATAATTTTTTTTTTTTAAAATGTATTGCTGGTAATAATTTTTCAGAATTGCAGTCAACATATTCTGAAACCCCAGCTGACAGGATGCAAAACAGGAGAAAAGTAAAAAGCTAAAGACAGAGAAGACAAAAAGAAGCTGAGAGTAACAGATAGAGAGAGAAAGAAAAAAAAGAAAAGAATTAAATAAAGGGAAAGGTAAAAAGCTGAAGATAGAGAAGGGGAGGAGAAAAGGTGTTGAGAGAAACCCAGACAGAGAGAGTAAGAGAAAGAGAGAGAGAAGGAAAAGTAAATAAAGAAAAAGATAAAAAGTTAAATGTAGAAAGTTGAAAGAAAAGAATATAAAATGTATTGGCTATTTAAAAAAAAAAAAAAAAATGAGAGAGAGAGAGTGTGTTAGAGACAAAGAATTTGAGAAAGAGAGAGAAACAATAAAACTGAAATTGAAATGATATTTAGATTCAGAAGAGAAAAGGGGAAGGAAGAGATACAGAGACTGAAAAAAAGGAGAGAGTCAGAAAGAGAGAGAGAAAGAGAGAGAGAGTCAGAAAGAGAGAGAGACTCAGAAAGAGAGAGAGAGAGAAAGAGAGAGAGAGTCATATGAAAATAACCTGAGTGGGCTTAGAAGAAGTTTTTTGGGTTTTTTTTTACGCCCCGAGCAAGGCGTGAAGCCACTAGAATGCAGGGGGTTGCAGAAGATTTGGAGTGAGAGCAGATAGGAGTGATAGAAGAAAGGATGAGGAGAGGGATAGTGGATAGATCAAGGTAACTGGAGATGTCAGTTGACATTACATTTGAATAGTTGGAGATTATAGCTCTCAGGGAAACAGTAATTGGGAAGGGTGTTCCACAGGCGAGAGGTGCGAGGTATGAAGCTATTGGAGTAGAAGAGATGGCTACATTTAAAATTTTCTACAGTGAAAGGGTGAGAGCAGGATGATTGAATTCATGAAGTCTGGGAACCAGTGAAAGCAGCTCAGCAGAGCAATTACCATGAAAGTACTTGTAAAACAGACAGAGAGAGGCAACAGCGCATCTGTGAGAGAGCAACTGTAGACGAGATGCCAGATCAGGGCCAATTATATTACATATCCGCCTCTGGATCTTGTCAAGAACTCCGAGGTAAACTGAAGCTGCACCAGACCATATATGGCAGCAATACTCCTTGCAAGGGCGAATGGTTGATTTGTATATTTGAAATATCGATTCTGGGGAGAAAAATTTCCTGGCACGGCTCAGAGAGCTAACTTTAAATAAAAAAGAGAGAAAAACACTCATAGGGAGAAGTGCAGATTGAAAGAGTAAAAAAATGTAAGAGAGTGGGGTAATAAAAAGTGAGAGAGACAGAGTTTTGTGTGAGAAAAAGAATACAGGGGTAAAAACTAGAAAGAAAGAATATAAAAAATAGATATTTTTCTTCTTTATCACTAATATTCACACAATACAAGGCCACTCAAGGTAGAGGGTTACTGCACGGAGTTGTATTAAGGTAAGAAAGGACAAGTGATAGGACTAGAGAGTTGAAGTAGGCCTTAGAAGGAACTGGAAACAAGGAATAAACTCTCCTCCTGTCCAAAAAACAGGAGAGGAGTGTGAACTGGACGATAGGTGAACCTGTCTACTCCTAGAAGATCAAGAGATAAAGAAAAAGAAAAGGAGAAAATGACCAGCAGAGAAGAAAAAAGCTTAATAAGGAGGAAGTGAGAGAGAAAAGTGAAGAGAAAAAGAGAGCAAGAAAGTCTTGTCAGAAATGAGATAAAAGAGAAGAAGAAGAAGAAGAAGAAGAAGAAGAAGAAGAAGAAGAAAAAGAAGAAGAAGAAGAAGAAAAAGAAGAAGAAGAAGAAGAAAAAGAAGAAGAAGAAGAAGAAGAAAAAAAGAAGAAGAAGAAAAGAAGAAAAGAAGAAGAAGAAGAAGAAAAAGAAGAAGAAGAAAAAGAAGAAGAAGAAAAAGAAGAAGAAGAAGAAAAAGAGAAAGCGAAAGAGGTGCAGAAGCAAGAGAGAGAGGTGGGAAAGCAAGCAAGGGAAGAGATAGACAAAGAGTAAGAGAAAATAAGACAGAGTGGAAAAGATGGAAGCAAGGGGAAAAAAGTATAATGGAGAAAGATAAGGATGGATTCTTGGGATGGAGATGAGAATTTTCCCCCACCAGAGCCTCTCACTGTCTGTGATGTAAATAACACCCTTCTGTGTTAATTAACCTCACCTGCCTTTTGTTCAGCTGCCAGAGAAGCATTATATCTTAGGGCCTGAAACTAAATCATCTGTCGAGATGACTGACTACCTTGTCATGCTTATCTACATTCATATTTATATATTCATTTCTCCATTTCTCTTTCTCTATCACACGATATGTCTGTCTGTTTATCTATCTGTCTGTTCATTATCTATCTATCTCAGTCTGTTCTTATCTATCTATCTATCTATCTATCTATCTATCTATCTATCTATCACAGTCTTTTTATTAACTATCTATCACAGCCTGTTCATTATCCCATTAATTATCTATCTATCTATCTATATATATATATATATATGTATATATATGTCATAGAAAATGTATTAAATCCGACAATTATTTTAATATATTTTCTGTTTATATGTTATTTTTTATGGATACACTTACTTAAGCAAATACTCTGTAGTTTAGTTAAACAGTATTAATTACATTTACTGGCTTATATATATATATATATATATATATATATATATATATATATATATATATATATATATATATATATATATATATATATATATATATATATATTATTGTTTTTATTATGATCTCTTATAATAAAAATATAATATAATAATAATATATTGCTCCACTTTGTATTTTCATCTGTTCTCTGTTCTTTTTCTCATTTGGAGATATATATATATATATATATATATATATATATATATATCTCTCTCTGTATATTTACATATGCATAGATTTATATGCTTGATGCTTGGCTATTCATTTCTGTGCACACTCATCTGCTTGCTTGATCCCTGTTGCCGACACCTGCTAAGGCATGTTTGTCTTTGTTCAGCACCTACAGAGACTACTTCTGGTTTATACTGTAACTATGCTGAGCTGAAATTAGTTACAGTTTCTGGGAGAGAATTCTTCATCTGGCATGACCAATAATTTGAACATAAGCTTCAATTTGTCTTGGCGCAACCATCAATGGCTCCCATAAGGTTGCATCTAACCCATTTCACTTAAAGTCTTAGGTCAACCCATGGTTTGATTTTCAGGCAGTGGACAATGTTTCACTGATAATGTTGTGTGTGTGTGGTTGAGGTTGAGTATTCAGTTCTCTCCTACATTGACTTGGCAGAGTGCAGCTTCAGGCATCAACATAGTGACCATATAACATTTTTGGAGCTGGATGGGTGTCAAGGAGGCATCACTCTGTCTAGTGCTTTTGGCGGGTGTGTAGATACCCAGATGTAGGATGGAAAATTATTTTAAAAAGTAAAAGCTATTCGGTGGGGAAGCAAAAAATTTGTAAATTATGCCAAGAGAAGTTGGCAATCTCGCTGTTTCCGAGTCCCAAACTATTGTTAAATAAAAAAAAAAAAGATCTAAAATACTTTTAGCATGCATGAATGCCAAGAAACATCTTTCAGCAAATAAAATAGAGAACCAGAATGAAGTTCACATCTGGGTTAGCTAGAAAAAAAAT
This sequence comes from Acanthosepion pharaonis, assembly GCA_903632075.3. NCBI lineage: Eukaryota > Metazoa > Mollusca > Cephalopoda > Sepiida > Sepiidae > Acanthosepion > Acanthosepion pharaonis. The sequence continues at coordinate 93,714 of CAHIKZ030005517.1, read as the reverse complement.
ATATATATATATATATATATATATATATATATATATATATATATATATTGTTTGCATGATATTTAAATGCCATGGTTGTGAGCGTTATTTGAAATGAAAAAAAAATATCCTGACGATTACTGTTCACAGGGTGAAACTTAAGTAGCGGAAGTAATAGATTTTATATATTTTATATTTTACTTTTGTTAGAGTACTTTTACTGTATAATTTTGAATTTATAGATAGATAGATAGATAGATAGATAGATAGATAGATAGATAGATAGATTTACAAGAACGATAACAATAATTATTATAATTCTTGTAACTAATCATTTATTATGATAATTGATTGTTATAATATTTGTGAAACATTATTTGAATAAAGAATTGTTATAATACTTCAAAGTAATGATGATTTATATCTTTGGTTAGATACCCATATGGAGACAGTAACTTCTTTGACATCAAAGCAGGGGTCCTTCAGGGTGACACCCTTACACCTTTTCTCTTTGTTATCACCTTTGACTATATATTGAGAACTTCCCTCAACAAACGTCAACATCTAGGTTTATCACCGAGACTCTCAAGTCGATATCCTGCTAAAAGTTGACAGATATTGACAATACAGATGAGCGAGCTATCACACCATTACCAATGTCACAGTTCTCCTACATCATCTAGAAAATGCTACCAATGATGTTGGAATCTATGTCCATGCCTGTAAAGTTTAATTCATAGGCTTCAACCAGCAATGCTCAATAAAAACTGCTTTAGTTGAATTAATAAAATCTGTTGAATCTTTTACATACCTAGGAAGTGAGATAAATTCTACTGAAAAGGATATGAAATTTTGCATAGCTTAAGCTTGGTCCACCTTGAATCAAATGGATATAATCTTGACATCTGATCTACCAGACAACCTGAAAGAGATGTTATTTCAAGCTAGAGTAGAAGCAGTTTTAATGTATGGTGCCTGGACAGTAACTAAAATCCTACAGTCTAAGTTTGATGGAACCTATACTTGGAGGTCGAGAGCTATACTTAACATCTCTTGGAAACAACATTTAACTAAACCACCGCTTTATGAACCTAACCCTGATATATCTAAAATCTTACATAAAGGCAGAATGTGCTTTTTGCTGGTGAGCAAAGCAAGAACTTGTAAGTTATCTCCTGCTCTGGACACCTAGTGTAAGACTGGCTGGCCACCCAACAACCATCTACACTGACCAGATATATGTTATGATATAGAAAGGTACTCTAATGACCTTCTGATCTTGATGCAGCACAATGAGGTTTAGCATAATAGACTCATGAATGTCTGCGCTAGCTCTAGACCAAATAAAAAATTGTGTACACTCACAATAATCAAAACAGCATTACTCTGAACCACAATACGGTTTTTGTCCTGGGTACAGTATGTGTTTTCTATTTAATAGCAGATATATTGATAAAGATTTTCAAAGTGTTTGACTATATTTTTATATAGTAACACTCATACCAGTGCACCATTTGTGTCCTGAGCTTTAGACAGTGATACATGCTGTGAATAAGCTCTGTGTTGTGAGTCAAATTCAAGCAAGTGTCATACCAGGGAAACATACATGTAGACTGTTCAAATAAAACCATTTGAGCTGTGGTCAGAGTCCTTCAAGATAGTGGGTGATCATTTTGAAGTATTTCTATCCATGTTAAACATTATGTGTTGATGATGATTTGATGTTGGCAACAGTGGTTAGATGGACATTCCTACACATGTAAACCAAGTTCTAAACAGCTATGTCAGCAAAATAAATACACAAGGCCTGTCACAATGTATTAATGCTATAAGGACAAAACTACAATGCATATCAATTCAACATTTGTTCTACTTCAAACTAGTCCCCTTCCGAAGCCACATACTTTGTCTAGTATTGTTTCCATTCATGAAAACAATACTGTAACTCCTTTTTGGGAATAGTGAGGATCTGATTCATCATATTCTCTTGGATTTCTACAACATCTTGGAATCTTGTTCCTTTCGAGGGAGATTTGATTTTTGAGGAGGAAAAAGTTTCAAGGAGCAAGATTTGGGAAATATAGTGGTTGTCATTCCTTGGCCAAAAACTGCTGCACAAGCCATGGTCACTGATGAAGTGAAGCCTCTATGGTGCAGTGAAACAACTATACTCAAAACACTTTTCTTCCAAGCACTGCTATAAACTGATGTAATGGAATAACTTGTCGCTCCCATGAGTGACTACACTATAGGTAGTAACTTCCTATAAATATCTGTAAGTCAACAGACTACAGAGTCCAGCCAAAATCTTTTTTGGCTATACAGTTGAACTCTCTGCCAAGTGCAGAGAGGAACCTGCATGAGGCTCTGCCAAAGGGCAGAGTCTCATTCAAGGAGGTAGACTGATCCGATCCCATTTATGCGGGTTCTACGGGGATTTTTTTTGGACGAGCCTACAGGCTCGGAAGACCCACGTTAAACTCGGCCTTATGTTACATCTACCCTAGTGGTGGGGGCTAGTAAATATTGTCTAGCTGGAATTTTTTTCAGCTGTGCTGGTCAAACTCTCTGCCTTCAGCCAGAGAGGAACCTGGACGAGACTCTGCCAAAGGGCAGAGTCTCATCCAGGGAGGTAAACTGACCTGATCCCATTTATGCAGGGTCTACAGGGATTTTTTGGCCAAGCCTACAGGCTTGGGAACCCCACATTAAATTCAGCCTTGTGCCACATGTTGCTAGATACTCTAGTTGGAATCTTTTCCAGCTGTGCTGGTCAAACTCTCTGCCTGGAGGCAGAGAGGATCCCCAGATGTGGCTATGTCGAAAGGCAGAGTCTCGTCTAGGGAAACAGCTACCTGACCCTGTTTTATACAGGGAATTTTCGGCTGAGCCTACAGGCTCGGATACCGCATTAAATTCGGCCCTGTGCCACATCTGATTGTGTGGGGCAGTTAGTAAATATACTAGCTGGGATCTGTTGAGTACAATTCAGACTAATGTGAGAACTAACAACCTTCCAATAGTAGCATTCACTACTGTAGTGACTTGTGATGACCTTGTTCTTAACTGTTACATTTATTCTTATTGTACTGGTTTTTACAATACACCTTTACTTATTTTATCTACCTTGTTTTTTCAAGTATAGCAAGAATTTTATAAGTGAGTGTGTATTAATGACAAAGTTTAAGGTCAATTTGTGCCAAAGCAGGTTCACTTTGCCTACTTTAGTTGTCATATTTTATTAGTAGTCATGATAAATCAAAGCACATTTGGTTCTAAGCATATCAATGCAGAATATTGGGAATCATTTACTTGTACTGCCTCTAAACAGACTTTCACCATTGTTCATCTCTCCAATAGTGTCATTGGAGGTTTATCCTAAGGATCAAATAGTGCTTTGTAGGATTCAGTAAGGAGGGTACATTCTGCCTTCATGAAAGTGATAATCAATTGCATGTGAGATAAATATGAGAAGCATCATCTTTCCGTGTGTGTTTACCGATATCCCATAGGCCCAATCCCTGGTATCATAGTATGAGATGCTATTGTTGCTCTAACAGAATTTGGATTCTTCCTGAGTTTTCACTGGTAAACCAATATTCCCCCATTTATAGCAGTCTTTTAACAAAGAATACCAAGCTTTCATTTTACATTCCATTGCCGCAGGTGATGAAAAATGGGTTTTACATGTCATCAGAAAATGGAAAAGACTGGTTTTCATAAAATAGATAAAAATAGTGCCAACACCATAATCAGGACTTCTTTCACGGAAATCCTGTATTGATTGATTGATTGATGGGTTTCTTTTTTACAGCTTTTTTTTTTTACCTTTTGCAGGTTATTTAAAGCCAGAAACTTTTTTAGATTGCAAAAAGTTTTTGGAGATAATAATGATTTACCAATACAAGTCCTACTAATTAACCCATAGCAAGAGGGAGAAAAATGGGTTTTATACCTTTTCCAAGGGTATTGCATGTAAATGAATATAACAAAACTGACTGGAATTAGAACTCAGCTCTCCAAATTCTAATTCTGATCCATTATCCATTACATTACCTGCACATCCAAGCTTACAGAACCTGTTATTTCGAAGCAGTCACTCATCTAGGTGCAGATCAGGTTCAACATAGCTTAACATTGGTGATCTTATGTGAACCAGTGTTTCAATGTGATATGGCCATAAGCCAGAAGTCCTTGTAAGCAAATATCTGATATCTTTCTTTGTGTAGTTTGGTTTATATTATAGGGAAAGAAATTACACAAGGACCGATCAAGACAATGCTGGTAAAATAGCATTAAATAGGCTCTGACCTATTTAAATATGCAATGGTACCAAGACAGGAAATATAACATCATACCCTACCCTGTACCAAAAATCTTTGACTGGCCTCCCCTCATTCATGAATACTTGAAAGAAGATGAGTAAAGTACAAAAATAAATTGCTCATTCTTAATAGGAAATGTTCATAATTGTTTCTCAATTTTGTTTCTCTTTGAATGTATAGAGATATAGAGAGAATCTATTTAGATTTTTCAAGATTATCTTGATACCTAATTTTGAAAACATCTGTTACATACATTTGACTCACACCTGTATTTTGTGGATGTTTATTTTTGTGTTTATATCAATATAATCTATACAAATATGTGTATATATATATGTTACAAAAAAGTATATTTCTGCAATAAATATCATGCTGTGCAATGAATTTTGTTTCATAAAAAAACTTAAATCCTGGTATCCTGGTTATGTTTTGTAATTTTTATTTATTTGTATCACTAATGTACAGTATTAGAAATCCTTTATCTGGAATTCTTGGAACCAGAAGTGCTTTGGTTTACAGATTTTCTTTTTGGATTTTAGAATACAGGCTATTTAAGTTGTATACAGAATCTATAAAATGGGACAGCTTGGGAATGGAACCCAAGCATAAACACAATAACTCTTTATATTTCATAACACAGCTTATAAATAAGGTAGTTTTATATAAATAATATATATCCTGAAAGTTGTTTTATATAAAATTTAATAAATTTTGCGTACATATAGATACATAGATAGATTAGTCATGTAATGCTATAAGTAGTGAAATTAAGATTTTACATAAAAATAATGTTTTGTACATTCTGTATGTGTACAAAAAATCATCATCATTATTTACAAAAAAAATATATAAATGCAACACCAAACACTACTTCTACATCATGTGTGAGAAACTGGAGAGAGAATGGGTACATCACCAATAACATCACTTTGAGTGTAAGATGGAAAATTTGGTAAGCTATTTGTGGCAAGTCATATCAGCACCAGAAAGACTCTTGGATTTTGGAGGTTTTCAGATTTTAGAATCTCAGATAAAGAATACTCAAGCTGTATAACATTTGGAATAAATGTTTCATATTAAAAGCGTCAATGACGAAATTTTCAGAAATATCTCATTGGTTAAAAAGAGTGTCAATAAAAAACAGAGCTGATAAGAATTGTATTAAATATAAAATACAAAATGTACTTGTTCAGGTAGTAATCAAGTTTTACACCAATCTAAAACTCTTTGGTACTATCAGTTTCAAGATGTAAGCAATCATTGTCTAATGATAATGTTTAAAGTGCAAAAGTGACACCATGGGTAAATAACTGGATAGATTGGGTTCTATAGCCTTTGATGGCGAATGGTTTAGGACTGTCATGAGCAAAGTGCAGCCAATGGGCCACCAGTGGCCCATTTTGCTTTCTGAATATCACACCAAATTCCATGATAAAGATAGGGTTTATTAAAATAAACTAAATTCTAATAGTTTCATCCTCACTTGTTCACTCACATTTTAAAATCCAGAAGACGATCAATAATCCTTTGACTATGGCACTGGATAAAGATGTTTATTACTTCTTCCCCATTCTTCCTCCCGACTCATACAAGTAACATATACAGGCTGAGAATTCTTTATCCGAAGGGATTGTACATGTTTCGTTTTTCAGATGTTTTAGGATTTTGGAATACATGCTATTTAATTTGTATATAGCATCTATAAAATGGGGCAACTTGGGAATGGAACCCAAGCATAAACATGATATCCCTTAACATTTCATAACACAGTTTATAAATATACCCTGAGGGTAGTTTTATATAAATAATATATACCCTTATATAAAATTTAATAAATTTTGTGTACATACACATACTGGTAATGACTCTAGTAATTATTACTGCACAAATGGATTTTTAAGTGGTGATATTAAGATTTCAAATAAAAATAATGTTTTTTACTTTCTATATGTGTGTGAAAAAACATGATGACTACTTACAAAAAATATATAAATGCAACATCAAACACTACTTCTATATCAGATTTGAGAAACTGGAGGAAGAGGATAGTTTTTCCAATAGTCTTACTTTCATTAATACTCATAAACATAAATGCTTTCTTTTTTTTCTTTTCACTACCTATATCAGTATCTGCAGGTCATTTTGATATTTAAAATAATATCATTACTGAGCACAAAATCCCTGGTAGGTAATCTAAGAACAAAAGTATTGCCTTGATGATTGTTAACAAAAAACTTACGCCAACATAAGTTATGTAGCTGAGCTGGTGAACCCTCACCCAGGGCAGATGAGGTCACTTACAACAGCTGCACTTCAACTACAAACCTTCCCAGTGCTTTCTGAAATTTTCCATTTGTAGCAAGTCATATCAGCACCAGAAAAAGATTTGGGAAGTTTTTGGATTTGAATTTCGGATAAAATATACTCAACCTGTAATTTCTGTGTTTTGTGGTCCTACTTTTAATTTAGTTATCTCAGAAACAACCAGCCAACATTGACAAATGTGTAGCAGGAGTGGTGTTAAGTATTGTGTTAAAACTTTATGTGGATATGAGTGAAAACTCATCATGCCCATTAGTTTTCATGTAAATTTATATGAAGAACAACATTTATACAAATTGTTCAGAAAAAGGAAAGAAAAAACATTTATGGAATTAGAATGAGTGGGTGTTACGAGGATGCATTTCTATAATAAGGGATTCCCCTGAGTTCTACTTGTTATTACAAAAAAGTTTTCATTCATGAAGTAGTTGTAAAATAGAGAAATTAGAAATAGAATGTTTGGAAGATTCTAGATCATTCTAATATATTCGAGAAAAATCTAGAGGATTCGAGAAACATCTAGAAATATGCAAATTAGGTGTTAGCCCCTATAAAAATGGGATTTTGGAAAAGGGTTGTCAGTTGGTGGAAAGAATTTCTGCTGTTATCAACTCCGGCTTTTGATTCAAGGACTATTATATCCAGCCGAAAGAATCTCTATAAAAAGTTGCCGACCAACCAAAACCCAAAAGAGAATTTCATGGAACAAATTTGGTAAATAGAATTTTGACTGATTTTCATTGACCAAACAAAAAATTAATATTTATTTACACACCTTTGTGGATTTCCAAATATAGCTCTTAGATTACTTCACTAGCCCTAAAGTGATAAAGATATTTGATTCCCTTTCCTTCTCCCTCGTAACACTTCGCCAGTAACTCTGTGTTTTCTGTTTTGTAGGCCACAATTGTTTATCTTGTATATATTTTATGTTCTGTTTTAGTAAATTAAATATTTGTTTGTGATTTAGCTCTGTGTTGTGGAAAATCATTTTTTTTTCTTTGTTACAATTATAAACACGTAACAGTGGGCTTATGTGTGCAAAAGTGCATTTGTGAATGTACATGATTTGTCAAAGTGAAGCAGTCAGCCTGTCGAATCCACACTCCTCAAAGACATGTTCTGGGTTGTTACTACTACATCCTGGAGCAAAAAGAAAAGAGGAAGAAGGTTTATATCCCATCCTTTTATATTGCTGATTGCCACATCATCTATTAGGTGTTGAATTAAGTCTACTGGTAGATAAGGTTGATTAATCCCACAAGTCTTTGTTCAACTAGAATGACATATAATTCTCATTTAGAATTTAGGAATCTCCACCAACTCCAGAAGATATTATTGCATCACAGAATCCCATCTCAACCCTCTTTTAAGTAGCCAAAATTATCCAAGTTTAGATTTTACTGTAACTTCTAAAATTGTTTTAACAATAACACAATGCATCCTAACAATGGAGAATTGGTTGTTCCAAATGTTCATTGCAGAAGAAAATGGAAAATGTATTATACACAGGAATAAAATTATACCAAACCTTGTCAAATTTAAAATTAATGGTTCATATTATACAGAAGGTTACATTATACAAGGGTGTTGCTGAAACAAAGTGGCAGCCACTCAAACAGGGAGAGTGTAAGGAGCATGAGGACCTTGATGAGGAGAAACAGTGGTTCCAGCAGAATGGTGCTCCTCCTCACACTGCTGATGTTACAATGGCATGGCTCCATGAAAGATTTAGGGATCATCTCATCAACTGCCAAGCTGATGTGTAATGGGCACCTCACCCGCCTGACCTGAACCCACCAGATTTCTTTCTCTGGGTGTTCCTCAAGGACAACATCTACCAGGGTAAGCCTCACACCATTGCTGCAATCACTGCAAAGATTCAAGGGATCACCCAGTAGGAACGTACACAACTTTGCACTCAACAGTGACTTCAACTGAACAGCGGACATCTGGAGTCATCACTGAGAAGATTCAAGCGATCATCCAGGAATAATGTGTACATGTTTTCAACAACTTTGCATTCAAAAGTGCCTTCAGCTAAATGGTGGGTATCTGCAGCATGTACTCAAGCATTCCTCTTGGCATTTTTCTTCATGTTTGGGACTAAATGGTTGCAGATCCTAAAATTTTATCCTTTTACCTTTCAATGAATGTAATTTCCATTACTATTATTTTTGGTCCTTAATTTGTGCCTGATTATTTTGTTTAAAAAATTGTGAAACAGCCTTTATATTTAAATAAAATTATAGTTATATTTCTTACCTATAAAAAGAGGCACATTATATGCAGGATCATATTTCATATAAAAATAAAATATATTAAACCTTTTTAAATCTAAAATAGAAGTTGCATCATTATTTTTATTTCTTTCGATTTCTTTTGTATAAACCTTTCCTTCTGTGTCCCAACCAGAGACCTATGGTCAAAAATGGCTTTGTGACATTTTCAACTGATCACTATTGTTATAAAAAAAACAAAAAAATCTAAGATCACACACATTTTACATAGATAAAAGCTCTTCATAATATGTAAGCTGTATTTGGGAGTACAATTTTTGTATTTCTGCCCTGTTAATAAAAAGCATTTTTTATTCTTGTGGTCTTTGATCCTGATGACTGGGCAATTATCTTTGATTGTTCTCTCTCTCTCTGTGTATTGTAAAGTCCCATAAAATTGTTAAAATTATTATTATTATTATTATTATTATTATTATTATTATTATTATCATTCACCAAAAGTGCTTAGAATGAAAAACCATTTGGACTCTTTTCTACACATCTCCTTCAATGTGACATAAACATCAGTGGTCATGGCTCTCGACTACTTCCTATGTATTTCTTGTAGTTCTTAATAAGTCTTATCTTTTCACTATCTCTCCCACTTCCAGAGCTCATTTGGTAGATTTATCTCTCTCCATCTTGCACTGCATATGTCCTTTGAATGTCAAATTCTCTAGATCCGGTTTTCTTATATGTCCAAAATACTTCAACTCTCCCCTGTTTCTAAGTTTAAGCATCCTTTTTGCTTCCATTTTCCATAAAACTTCCAATGTTCATGGTACTCTCAATATCCTACTCTTGAACCACATTTCTCTTGCTTCACGTCTCTTCTTCATCTGTGATGAGATTGTCCAGCATTCACGCCCATAGAAGAGAACTGATATTACATAACTGTTCAGCACACACCTTTTTTGTTTGAAACAAAATTTTCCTGTTTCATAATACATTGCTTAGCTTTTGGCAGCTATATTTTGCTATTCCAATAGGCTATCTTCTTTCCTCTATTAAAATGCTTCACAGAAAGAAGTCACATTAAATACAAAATGGCATCTATATAATAAATGTGAATGTCACACTATCACTGTTTCACACTTTTACAACTTTACTCCTAGCCCAACATATCATAACATTTTGAAATCAGGCCAACTCTGTGAGCAAATTAAAAACATTCCAGGCAGAATCCAGAGACACAATCCTGAAATTCTGGATTCCCAACTTTTCATTACTGCGATTGTTTTCGACAATTTTTACATGAATTTTGGCGACAAATATTTTGTGTATGAAATCCATTTTTATAATTTGGAAATAAATTTGGGAATAATCGTAAGGTAAAAAGCTGAAACCTGAAAGCCCACTGCAGTAGCTAGCCTAAAGTTCATCCAAAGCGCGGCTTCTCGGCTGGTTTTAAATAAATATCTAAACAGCAAATTGAAAAACATACTGCATTAAAACAGGTCATACAATAAATTTAAGTCTGCTCTTCCCTATAAAATATTCAGTTGCCTTTGGTAAAATGTAGTTGCAATGGTTGGGTGGGGTAATCACTGACAAGCATTCAGGATAGAACCTTGATCTTTCAAGGTCTCAGGTGTGAATGATCTTGCAATGATTGTTGCCAATTTAAAGTCCCAGCTCAGCAGCTGTGTGAAGTACTTCATTATAGTAAACATGAAGACAGTCTAAGTATATTAGAGCCAATTAGATTTACCCAATATTCACAAAGAGGAAAACACTTCTGCTACAAAGTCAGTGGCTATGAAACGATAACTTAAGCATTATAAGGATCAATTTTAAAACTATAATTGATGAGGTTCAACACATCTTGACTTTAGATTAACTTAAATTATGAGTTAGCTTCTTGCATGGATTCTGATCAAAATAGGGAGATTATGTCAAAAATTCAGCATATTACTTTAATGTTAATCATTGTGCCATTACTAATAACACAATATCTAATTTCTCATATTTAATATTATGTTTTATTCAACACCTGGTTTCATCAATTACTGTCAGTCAGTGGACATGTGCCCAAAACATAGACCTTACATTCTCATATCTGATATCTGAGAGACTGCCCTATTACTACTCAGTGTGTGTGTGGTGTGGGGGGGGGTGATGTATCTCTTTTCTGAGTTTCTTTCTCATTCTCTTACATCTATCCTCACTTGGCAGCTGGAAGGAAACCTCAGATCAGTAACTATCAACAAGACAAATATGTGCAGCTCCAGACCCCACATACAAAACATGGACCTTACATTCTTGAGCATGTACAAACTCTGACTGTGTATTATAACAACTAATAAATAGCATAAGATGGTGTATGATCATCAATTACATTATAAGTTTAAGACTAGTCAATTATTATTATGTTTGTCTCATTTTCTGTATTTCTACGAGAATAGACATTGCACCCCATATCACATCAGACCATCAATGGAGCGAGATGCTGGAGCACTTGAGGCATCCTCCCAGACATTGACTACAGATTTATGTGAAAAAAGGAGAAAGAACTGAATGGCAAAGAAAGATATAGAAAAATTCACTCCAGTAATTAGGCAATCTCTCAGACATTACACATGTAAAGTCCATGTTTTGTGCACATGCCCACTGGCTTACAATAATTGACAAAATCAGGAGTTGAATAAAATGTAATATTGTGTAATCATAATATTGTCTTTCTGGAAGAAAAAGAAAGAAAGAAAGAAAAGAAAAGATAGAGTCTTACACTTCTTCCGACAAAAAAAAAAAAAAAAATAATAATCCCTTACTATAAAGGTAATTTACATTAACCTGAAAAAAGGCTTAGACAGAAGCGTCTATCTTTTTAAATTTGGATTTTTAATGTAACTATAACAACAAAAACATTTCGATTTCATTTTTGCCTTGAAAAAGTCGGAAGATGAAACGCGTCGACAAAATGTAAGATTTTTTTTTCCAATTGTCATTTGATACCATATATATATAGCGAAAAAAAACATATTTTAAATCAATTAATTTATAATATTAATGCTCTGTAAATTTACATTGAGCACTATTTTGTAAAAATAAAAATATCTATAAGAACACCGGATTATATATCTTGCTGTTCTTTCTTTTTATTTATATACATATATATATATATATATATATATATATATATATAAACAGTCATTTGTACAAACTCAAGAATGTAAGATCCGTGTTTTGTATGAGGGGTCTGGTCACGCACATATTTGTCTGGTTGACAGTCATTGATCTGAGGTTTCCTTCCAACTAGCAAGTGAGGATACATGTGAGAGAATGAGAAAGAACCCCCCACACACACACACACACATACACTGAGTGGTAATAGGGCAGTCTCCCAGATATTGCACATGAGAATGTAAGGTCTATGTTTTGGGCACATGTCCACTGACTGATAGTAATTGACGAAGTCAAGAGTTGAATAAAACATATTAGATATGAGAAATTAGATATTGTGTTATCATTAGTAATGTCACAATGATTAACATTAAAATACTATGCTGAACTTTTGAAATAATCTCACTATTTTGATCAGTATCCATGCAAGAAGCCAGCTCATAACATAAGTTAACACAATCCTCAAACCCCCTGGGCTAAACCTGATTGGGATCCCCAGGCAGTGCTTTGTGACCCTTGAAATCTTAGCAGCACTTGCTTTTTTTCTATCTACATTGATATATGTTACAAATTAAACTAAGCACAACTGATTATTTAAGGATGAAAAATTTTTGCTGATTTTGTTGTCATTCTTTATTTTTGTCCAAATCTGAGGAAGATTTTGTTTCATGCTAAGTCTTGAAAAAACACTATATAAAATTTACTATTTTTATTCATAATGTCAAATGTGTTAAAATTATTCAACATTTTTAAAAAGAAAAATCTCAAGTTTATGTTAAACGTTTCTGCAAAACATTGTTGATTTATTTAAGATAGAATAATCTAATATGACATGTCTCTAATTTGTATTTAGGTAGATTGTATTAAGATTCAGTTTTTCCAGTTGATTCATTTACCTATATTACATATGATTGATTATTGTACATATTTAGGCGACAATAATATTTGTATTTTATATGTGTTATGGGACCTTACCCATAATAACATAATGGACTATTCCATACGTAATAAATACTGCGCCTCAAGAGGAAGCAGAGAGTTCAGTCCAAAGTCAGCGACCAGCTGACTGGCTGATCAGTTGAACTCTCTGCCTTCAGGCAGGGAGGAACCCAAACGACGCTACACCGAAGGGCGAAGTCTCTTTCAAGGAGGTAAATTGACCCTGAACCCATTCATACGGGTTCAAAGGGCATAATTTTGGTGGAGTCCACGGGCTCGGAAATCCCACGTTAAACCAGCCTTGTGCCACATGATGTGGGGGGGGGGTGACTAAATACTGTTCAGTCTGAAGTCGGGCGACCGGCTGACCAGCTGATCAGTTGAGCTCTCTGCCTTTGGGCAGGGAGGAACCCGAACAAGGCTACACTGAAGGGGGGAGTCTCTTTCGGGGAGGTAAACTGACCCTGAACCCGTTTATACAGGTTCAAAGGGCATATTTTTGGCCTAGGCCATGGGCTCAGAGATCCCATGTTAAACCAGCCTTGTGCCACATGATGTGGGGGGGTGACTAAATACTGTTCAGTCTGAAGTCTGGAGTGAAGTCCGTCAGAAGTCTGTCAGAGCGAGCGAGTCAGTCAGTCAAGTCAGAGGCAGTCCAAAACAGAGTCGCATTCAGACAATTACTACTAAACCTGATTGTTCGTACTAACCCTTTCTACTTCTCTGTATATATTTCTATTTGTAATA
>CAHIKZ030005517.1:0-75000 GCA_903632075.3 Acanthosepion pharaonis | reverse complement strand
ACAAAAATGGCAGACTGGGTTCTTTAGCCTTGAGTGCTAAGCAATCTAGGAGAAGCACAACTCTGAATTCAATACTGTATGTCGCTCTAGCAATGCACATACTATTCAACTAATGGAATGATCATAGACTTTACTATGACTAGGATCTCAACTGTGGTCAGATTTTGGTTCACTGATTGATGTACTCATTATCATAAACAAATTTAAATTATATTAAAATTGATATGATATTAATTGCTTTGAAATTTTTATTTATTTGACTTAGAACAATGGGACTGACTGATTTTGATAAGAATAACTGGCTAATAACATTAAGCAAAAGATATAACAATTTATATTTATTGTTAGAAATAATAGCTTTATATTATATAAAAATTAATAGTCTTGAAATTAATATTTTTCTTTACTTAGAATAATGTTTAAGAGTGACTGATTTTGATAACAATAACCGACCAATATCATTAAACAAAGGATATCAAAACTGAAACTATTTATATTCATTGTTATAAACAATTTTACATTATATAAAAATTAATATGAAATTAATTGACTTGAAATTATTACATAATTGACTTATTAAAACAATCTTTGATTTTAATGGCAATAACCGGCTGATAATATTAATCGAAATATCCCAAAATTGGAACATTGAAGTGTGAGGTAACCGCTTTGTAGGAGTCACAGTTGCAAGCAGGTAGACTCAGAAGGAAGTCATACTTCGATACTGAAATTCCCAGACTGTATATATATTATTATTACTACTAACCGCATTTCTGGATCTACTAACCGTATTACCAATTGTATTATTATGTCAATACATTTATTTGCTATATTTCATTCCTGCGTTCGTCATTCATTTGAGACCAGATTTCATCCCGGAATCCACAACAATAACACTATGCACATAAGTGACTATAATAAACCCAACTGGAATTGGAACTTAACTCACCAGTTTTCAATTCTGAGCTCTAATCCATTACACTAATAAAACATCTAAGCTTACAGCACCTGGTATTCCCAAGTGATCACCCATCTAGGTACTGACCTGGTTGGACATTGCTTAGCATCAGTGATTGTAAGAGAACTGGTGTTTCAACGTGATATGGTTGTAAGCCCTCTCATAAAGACAATGATATTCTGTTTTCAAAGAAATTTCAGATCTTGACATGAAAAATTCAAAATAACCTCTGGTCGGCCAAGTTTAGTTAACCCTTGAATGACAGGAATCATCAATTGATGTTGAGATCAGAAGATATAAGTTGTTGATTAAAACTTTTTTCTATGATACAGGCATTCTTGATTTGAGTCTGAATGACTAACTGGCATCTCATCATTTCCTGGACTGTTTGCATGCAAATCAAACTTGAAAAAAGACAGTGCTTCTTGATTGGAAAAGAGGCTGGAATTGGTGACAGCTTGGTGAAAAGAATGCACAAATTAATTGTGCATGAAAGCTGACTCGGATTCATGAGGTTACTATTTACGTGGATTATGCCACTTTCTGGAAGAACAAACCAAAGAAGGTGCTATGTCTGCATGAATAATTCTTGAACAGAAAAGAGGTGAAAAATGATGCCAACTTGATATAAAGAAAACATGGAATGCTTCAAGGACTATCATACTGTTAAAAATATTAAATTTAAAAACCTAACATTTTTTTTATTTCTCCTTTTATCTACTTTTATAACCTAAGTGTTAAAATGTCATTTTTATAGTTTTTGTATACAATTAAAGCGAAAATAAACTCTACCCTCTAAAATATGAAAACAGCTGATGTCTTTATTTCTGGTCCCCCATTGGATAGCAGCTAGGTGGTGTTTTGAGTAAAAAGCAAAATTTTTCAGGAGAAAGCTCTTCAGTAGGTTAATGTTTCTTTGTAGAGGATACAGTGCTTTAAACAAACACTGCCTCCTTAGTCCTAACGACATTAATGCAATGATGATCCAAGAACTCTAAATACTAATGACACACTTCCTGCCGCAAAAGTAATTTCAGGTTGACCAGGTTTCACAAATAATGACGTGATCATTCCATTGGGAATCTGATAAAAATTCTAGTCAAGGTGCAAAGCCTTTCAAATAATCCATGCAGTACATTTTTTGCTATGTACATTCTGTTATAGTGGAACACATCTATTCTGTTGTTAATAGACTCTCCCACCTATAATAAGTAGGAGTAGCGGGAGGTCGCTCAGTGAGTCGATGTCGGACAACTGTTAGACGGATACTAAAAGTATCAGCGACCACAACTAGATTACTGCATCATACATATTATATGAAGTTCCTAACATTTTGTATGTCGAACCTGTTTTCGGACCGACTTAGTACAAATACAAGCCTCCACTGTGAAATCACTCCATAACACATTCCCAAATGAGTGAAAATGTTACTCCCTTCTATAGAAAAATCTTGATAAAACTGATGATTGTCTGAGATCTTATTGCCCTGTTTATTGGTTAGTTGTTCAAGAGAAAGGCTGACGCCCCCACTGTATGCAGAAAACAGTAGCCATATCGAGGAATATTCTGGAGATTGCAATATTTCTCTACAAGGAATTTCATAATCTTGTTGCCTTTTCACACTTGAACATCAGAAGATCTTTCCTAGCTCCTGCCTTCTCTAGAAAAATATGACATTGGATAAAGGTCATCAGAAAGACCAGACTAATTGGTAACAATTATTGATTCATGAGGTTACTATCAATATTTATGAGGATTCATGAAGTTAATCTCTACCTGGAAAAACAAACCAAAGACAGTACTATGTCTGAATGAATAATTCTTGAACAGAAAATAGGCAAAAAATGATGCCAACTTGATAAAGAAAACATAGAATGATTTAAGGATGATCATAATGCTAAAAATATTAAATTTAGAAACTTAACATTTGTTTTATTTCTTTTTATAATCTAGGCATTAAAATATAATTTTTATAATTTTTGTATAAAAATAAAGCTAAAAGGCACTTTTACACAATGCAATGGTTAGAAAGATTGTCTTGCTAGATCAGTTACTATAGAGTAGTAAGGAGGTGCAGTAGAGTAATAGATTTTGATTCGGATTGAGGAATTGGAGAGCTGAGTTCAAATTCCAATTGGGTTCATTACATTCATTTATGTGCTGATACTCTTGGAAAAGGTATGAATCCATGGTAACCGACTGCAGGAAAAAAGTCTGCCTCGTCAGTCCTGTATCAAAAGACACATGATCACCTAAGTGTGTATCATGCATGGCACATAACTGACTGTAGGAGGCATGGTGGATTAATGGATACCGGCTCGGATTAAGGAATCGGAGTGCCAAGGATTCGGAGAGCCAAATTCTAGTTGAATCCATTGCATTCACTTACGTGCTAATACACTTGGGAAAGGTATGAATCTTCTTATTTTCCCCATCAGCTATGGGTAAATACCATGACAGACTAGGTTTTATAGCTTTGGGTGGCAACCAGTCTAGGAGAAGGAAAATTCTGAATTCAAAATATGCATCTAAAAAAAATACAGCTAAGGAAAAGATCATTTGTATTGACTCAATGATCCCAACTACAGTCAAATCTTTTTTTTTTAGTAAATCTGATCTTCACTAAATGCTCTGTACTTTAGGCCTTGTGCCACATCTAAACTATACTTAGTAAATTGTTATAATTAAAGTGAAAATCAGCATAAAAGTACCCTTTAAAAATGAATTTTCTCCTTCTTTTTTACCAGTTTGATATGCACATTCATACCACCATTTCATGACGTTCATCTAAAGGTCATCTAAATGTACAGCATAAAAAAACCCTCACAAAAATTTAAAGTTAATTAGGCTGGTTCATATGCACCTTAAGGCACACCACAGACACAAAGGTTTAATATTTGCACTTTAAGGTGCATTTAAAGGATTATTGCAAATTCATATTTCTATGAGTAAATCGTAAATCCTGCATACTTTTTCATCATCAGTAAAGGTATTTTTTTTTGTTTTTGCATAACAACTCTATGCTTTTGATTGACAGCAAAACCTAATTAATTTATAAAATAATTATCTAAATTAATTAATTAATCAATCAAATCAATTTGTTCTTTACACCATTAATTTCGTAATTTTTATCATTTTCTCAAAACCCTCCAGAGATCTAGGATTAATTTGTTTTCTATCAATTACAACTACCACTGTTTCTTCTTTCTAGTTTTTTTCTTTTTGTTGCTTTCTTGAAATATTTGCATGTATCTTAAAACCGTTTCAAACTTTGGCTTCTTCATTTTGTCAGTACACACCTTTGGTTTGGTTCACCTGCTGAGATACCATCTCAGCTGGCTGATCCTTCCCCACAATTGCTTATTAAAAAGCAAAGCTAATATGGAGTTTGCAAAATGTTTTGCAAAGAGTCCCTTCTGCTCTTTAATCAAAGCTATAAACTGAGGGCAAAGCCAAGGCTCAGCTCGTAATTATGCTGGCATTTTTTGATTTCAAAGTCATGATATTCTGTTAATATCAGACACAAATTAACTTGCAACCTTAACAACTTTTACAAATAGTATAGATTTTAAAAGGATAGAAAAATCATGTAAAAAATCTTGTTCATTGAAAATTTGATTTTGTTAAAAGTTTTCTTTTTGAAAAATTATTATTCAGATCCACAAAACATGACTAAATGCATGCATGTGAGTCTATAGTTAGATAACTTTTTTATACTACTGTTCACTCATACAAGGTCCAAGAGTCACTCAAGGTAGAAGATTACTCACTGAGGTGTGATAGTGTTAAGAGAGGAAGTGAGAAGTGTATGCATGTATGTGTGTATATATATATAATCGACTCTCCCATCGAGATTCAACGTATGAGGGTCAAGCAGATCAGTTTCCAGGAAACCGACAGCCCGACACCGGCACCTGACATTTGATTATAGTGGTGAAGGCCACGTGCAGGACCATCCACACTTTTTGAAGGGACGAATATAGAGACCTGGTGCACTGAATGCCACAAGGTTCCCAAACGACCCCACGCAGGTTTTGAATTCAGAGTTGTCCTTCTCCTAGACAAGTTGCCATCCAAGGCTATAGAACCCAGTCTGTCCTGCTATTTTACCCATAGCTGGAGGGAGAGTAAGAGGATTCATACCTTTCCCAAGGGTATTAGCATGTAAATGAATGTAATGGATTTGACTGGAATTAACTCTGGCTCTGCAATTCATTACTCCACCGTGCCTCATATATATATACATATATATATATATATATATATATATATATATATATATATATATCATATATGCTTTATCAGCAACAATTCTTTGGTTGAATAATATCAAATTTTTTATTAAATTCTTCAAATTTCCAAATTAGTTGTAATTATGTTATCAGTATTTACATTTTTTTTACATTATTTTTTTCTCCTTGTACTTTCAAATATTGCTACATCTGTTTTCAAGGATTTTTTTTTGTCTATATTTACAGAACAGTTTTTGTTTAATTCTGCCGTTCTCATGATGTTGAAACCAATTTCAAGTCACACATTGTGACATTTAAATGATCAAACTAGTCTTTTTTTTAAAATACACTTCAATATGCAATTAAAAATGCAATAAAGAAACAAACCCAGACAACTGTTTTAGCAATGGAATAAGAACTTTATAAAGTCATCTGCACACTATCAGTTGCTCAGGTCCAATGTGAGAGGACATTTTCAAAGCTAAAAATTTTAAAGAGGTTAAGAATTTCAATGTCTAAGAAGAATTTGGAACCACACATGGTGTTATCCATTAAAAAGAAACTATTAGATGAATTGGATGCAGAACCAATTATTGGCAGATTCAAACAATGATCTAATGAACACAAATGCTTGCTCTTAATATAGTCGACTGCATGCAATGCTCTATAGGGCTTTTGAAGTATCTGTTGATGTTTAAATTGTGCAGTGAACTATTTTAAAATATCAACCAATTACTGAAATTAAAAAATAAATAAAAAAATTCAATTATAGCATTCTATATTTACATTTGGTATCTACTGCAAGTAATATGTACAGTATATGTCAAGATTGACCAAACCACAACTAATAGCCACATGCAGCTCTTTGACCTTTTATATGCGACTCGTGCAAATATGTTGGCTGAGTTCCTTTTTTCCTCATATTTAATATAAAAAATTAAATAAGAAAAATTTCAAGCTTTATAATTATTTACTGGGTATAAATTGAAACCCCGTTGGATTAAAACATAAGTTTAATCTTCATGGTTAGTAAAAATTGAGTCCAGAGTGGCCATTTCACGAGTGGGCAGTGACAAAGCTATTTTGACCATAAAACTGATTTAAGAGATATATAAACATTTAAGGGAAGTTTTCATTATGAGTTATCTGCTGCTTGGCTCAAATGGAAGGAAAATAAAAATAACAATCAGAGCTGAACCCGATAACAGAGAAAACTATATAAATAAAATAACAACTTTTAATTAATATACCAATAATTCTATTAGATGTATTATAAATAACTCACAAATTTCAATTATATAGGAAAGGGATGGCCAAACTGCAGCTTGCAAGCCACATGCAGCTCTTTGACCTTTTATATGCGACTCGTGCAAATATGTTGGCTGAGTTCCTTTTTTTCATCATAGTTAATATAAAAAATTAAATAAAAAAATTCAAGCTTTATAATTATTTACTGGGTATAAATTGAGACCCCATTGGATTAAAACATAAGTTTAATGTTCATGGTTAGTAAAAATATTTAAGAATTTAAATCCAAATTTTAATGCTAGATCTGAGTGAAGCATTGTTCTTTAGTGTTGAGGAAAGGAATGGTGTGAGGCAGAGGGATTAAAGATATTTCTGGTCCTCAAGGCTTACAGAGGAATGTCAGAAGACTGAGGTCATGGGTAATGGGGATTAAAGATTTAGGTGCACCGGGGTGAAGTGTGAGTGGTCATGTGTGGATGTAACAAAAAAGTATGTGTAAATTTTGTTTATGTCTTGCGGCTCTCAAACATTGGAAGTATATTATATGTGACTCTTGCATTAAGCAACCTTGGTAACCCCTGCTACATGTATACTGTAATTACTAAGAAATACACATTTTTTCCACAAAGATTTTGATTCTACACTTTTTCTCATGTTTTTTTTTATTTCATTTATTTGTCATGAAAATTAAAGAAATTAAATTAATTTGTCTCCTTGCAACAAATATTTTAGACCTAGTCTGCCATTGTGTATAAGTATATCAATGCTAGTAGAATTGTCAAATACATTGAATTTAACCATTTTTTAACACATTGCTTCCAACATGATCCACCAGAGTGTCATGGCGATATGTTTGCAAGGCCCACACAAACCTTTGGTGGGTTGTTTTCTAATTTCTTTTCTATGAGGATTATTGGGAGTGGGATACTATGATTGATTGCTTTTGAGATATTGGTACACCAAAACCACATTTTTTTCCCCAAAATTTAAAATATTTTTGAATTTTTTTGTTTTTTTATTTCATTTTCCTTTTGGAATTTCTGCAGTCATTTTTATTTTTTATTCTTACATACACAGAACTGTACCACGTATTCGTGCAGGTCATGTGGGAATTTGGGTTGCAAAATACACTCAGGTACTGAATGACAGACCGATGGGTTGTGTATAATAAATACTACCTATGATATCCTTGCCTCATATATGTAACAATGTTAAAACAAAGTTGCTTGTACCAAAATTAATTAAGATAAAGTGTTGGGACAACAAGAGAAATAAGACTTCTTTTTTTTTTCTTTTTTTTTTTTTAAAGCAAGGTGGGAAGCCACTAGGACGCAAAGGGTTACAGAAAATTTAGAGCAAGATCAGATAGGAGTGATAGAAGAAAGGATGAGGATAGTGGATTAATCAAGGCAACTGGAGATGTCGATTGACATTACACTTGAATAGCTGGAGATTATAGCTCTCAGGGAAAGTGGAATAGGGAAGGGAGTTCCACAGGCGAGAGGTGCAAGACATGAAGCTATTAAAGTAGAAGAGACAGCTACATTGAGGAGTTTCGACAGTGAAGGGGTGAGAGCGGGATGCCAGCCTCGTAGAGCGCTTGAACTCATGAAGTCTGGGGACCAGCGAATGCAGCTCCTTGGAGCGATTACCATGAAAGTATTTGTAGAACAGACAGAGAGAGGCGACGGTGTGTCTGTGAGAAAGTGACTGTAGACGAGATGCCAGAGCAGGGCCAATTGTATTGCATATCCACCTCTGGAGCCTATCAAGAACCCCGAGGCAAACAGAAGGGGCACCAGACCATATATGGCAGCAATACTCTATGCTGGGAGGCAACATGTTTTAAACATTAAAACCTACTATGGTAAGCAAATAGAAAAAACTAAATAGTAAGAAAACTAAATGCTAGTACAATTCTTCAGTTTCAAAACATTTGGCAGGAATCAATACAACGTGTTTATTTTATACAGTTGTGGCTAGTACTAACAAATAAACCAGAGTCTTTAGAAATTTATTTTCAAATACATTTAAAATCATTGTTCCGAGGTCAATATAGATTGCATTGCATGTATTTAGCTATAGTGTAGCCAATTTATATTCAAGATCTACTGTGCAGCATACTTGACCATAATTTCATCACCTGCCTTCAAAAATCTCTTGCTACAGTCTTCCTCGACCTTTGACCTGAACACATTCTAGCCTGAAGCAAGGATTCAAATCATATGTACATCATGACATAGCCTACTAACCATAAGGCAAAAGTTCCTTACAGGGCATAGGCCAACATTCTTTGTCGAAGATCAAACATATTAACTTTCCTTACATATCTTAAGCTAAGAGATGGACAAGCTGTTTAACTTGCCTCTTCTTTTGCAAATATTTACTCTCTGCTTGCTGATGAGGAGAGCATCTCACCTGACACTAAAAAAAGAGGAGAATAATTTGATCAGATGGAGCATATTTGCTAAAATTACAGCATTTGTAAAGGTTTGCAGGGATGGGGGGGGGGGCATTATGGCCAAATTTTTGCAGTTGGTGTTCACAAGAACATTATAATTAGTACTAGTATTAACAGTTGTAGTAGTAGTAATATTTCTTTCTTCTTCACTATCCTTCTTTCTTTTCTTTTTTTTCTTTTTATGTCTTCTTTCTTCCTTTTCTTTTTTTCCTTTTCTTTCCTTTTTTAAGTACAAAAAGGTTCTCTCTCTTCTCTTTTTCAATCTTCTTTTCTTCTTCTTTATCTGCATTTCTTCTTTCTTCTTTTATTTTGTTTTTCCTTCTTTTTTCTTCTTGTTTCTTCATTTTCTTTCTGGTTCATTCTTTCTTTTTCATTCTTATTCCACTTTATTTCTACTTTCCTTTTCTCTATTTTTTGTAATCTTCTTTTGTTTTCTTTTTCCTCACCTGTCTATATCCTCCTGAACTTCTTTATTCTATCTACTTAATTATTTTCTTCTTCTTCTTCTTCTTCTTCTTCTTCTTTCTTCTTCTTCTTCTTCTTCTTCATCATATTATTTATCAAACTCTTCTTCTACTTATTCTTCTTTGTTTTCTCTTCTTTGTTTTCTCTTCTACATCTTCTTTGTATTCTTGTAATCTTTTTAACTTCTTTTTCTGCTTCTTCCTCTCTGTTTTCTGCTTCTTCTTCTTCTTCTTTCTGCTTCATCTTCTTCATCTTCTTCTTTGCATTCTTTTTCAACTTCTTCTTCTTCTTCTTCTTCTTCTTGTTCTTCATTTTCTGCTTCTTTTTCATTTTCTTCTTCTTCTGTTTCTTCTTCTTTGTATTCTTTTTCAATTTCTTTTTCTACTTCTTCTTCTTCATTTTCAACTTCTTTTTCTTCTTCTTCATTTTCTGCTTCTTTTTCATTTTCTGCTTCTTTTTCATTTTCTGCTTCTTTTTCATTTTCTTCTTCTTCTGTTTCTTCTTCTTTGTATCCTTTTTCAATTTCTTTTTCTACTTCTTCGTTTTCTACTTCTTCTTCTTCTTCTTCGTTTTCTGCTTCTTCTTCATTTTCTGCTTCTTCTACTTCTTCTTCATCTTCTTTCTGTTTCTGTTCTTCTTCAGAAATCAAAAAGGAGTTCTACAAGTGAGAAGTGTGAGAAAAGAAACTGCTAAAATAGAAGAGACAGATGCATTTTGCAAGTTAAACAGTAAAACAGTGAGACCTAATTGCCAATTTAGTAGCACACTTAAATTCATGCAGTTGAGACACTAAGGAAGAAGGTCATCAGAACAGTTGCCAAGAAAATATTTCTGAAAAAGACAGAGGGAAGTCATGTCACATTGGGGAGAAAGTGACTGAAGTTGAAATCCAAGATCAGGATTACAGACCCTTTTTTGAATTTTGGTAAGAATCTTGAGATATACAGTAGGAGCACCAGACCAGATATGGCAGTAGTTGTTAAATAATAGTTTCAGATTATTATTTTTTAGTGGCAGTGTATTTTGGCTCAGAGCTTCTGAGGCTGACCTTTAAGGTCAGATGGCAGACAAAATAGGGATGTCAATTTTGATTGGCTGAGCCAAACATGGGAATGAGTTATAGATTAAAGTTTTTTTGGGAGTTGCTGTTTGGGTATCAGACTAACTAGAAGTGTTAGAGTGCATTTGTAGAAACCCCCTCCTCCTAGTGGGGAATGATCTTTCGAGAGTTGGTCAAAGGAAATGGACGTGTGAGATTTTTGTGCTTGAAAGTGGCTCCTTAATAGGGGGTGCAGTAATGCCCACTTGATAGAAGATGTACCCATCGACATGGTTAATAAAATAATAGTTAAGTTAAAAGTTCTCTTTGTTGATGCTTTTCATCTCTGACCCCAAAGAACATTTCATGGCACCACCCAAGAGAAGAGGATTGAACTAAAACATCCGGAGATCAATGGCTAGACAAGATGAGACCAAACATCAACATCCCCAATGAAAGAAGACTATATAACACAGTATTCAATTTGGATGTCAAACAGACATTTGTAATTTTTGATTTCCCTAAATGATTTCCCCTTCAATTATAGAGCTGTATTAATTTTATTTGTACTTAAGAAGAAAGTCAAAACAAAACTTTCAAATTTCTAATTTAAAAATAGGGGTTTAAATCCTGGTCTGCTGTGAAAAACCAATATTCCTGAAAATAGCATTTAACCTATTTAGATTGCTTTTGTGGCCATTTTCAGTGCAAAAAATGGATTCAGCACCCCAAAACACAGGATTTCAGAACTGGATCATGATTTTTTAATAAATACAAGCAAATTTAGGTTGAAAACTGATTTTTGGTGCCAAATGTTGGTAATAATCTATTTCACATATGAAATGAACTAACAAGAAATGGAATTATTTTCATTATTTACACATGAACTATTGTCCTTATCTTTGTTGATCACAATGTTTTGGCCATTTTACCCATAAGTCTTATGAATACAATCATTCTCAGCATCCTTCTGTAGAATGCTATTTCTGTTGTCTCATGTGTTTTCTTCATCTGTGTGGAAATTGTCAAATATTTATTTTCATATAGGACGTCTGATGTGACATGACATTCTTTTCTTTTCTTAAAATTTGAACATCACACAGTTTTCAGTAATTCTTCAAATATTTTCTCCAAAATTTATAAATTCTCTGTTACCATAAAGAAATAATTTCTTTCTTTCCACTGAAATGTCTAAAATTTATCAAATTCAGTTTTCATTGTATTTTTTTTTATTAATGTGAGAAAAATGGACTGCTTACAAGAAGAATAATAACTAAAAAAGGAGGTAATAAAAAATAATATTACCGCAAAGTGGTAATTTCAAAATGCAACATGATTAACAAAATCTAAACCAGTTTATTTTTCCTTTTTCAGTCAGGCAGTTATGTGTCAGGCGTGATACATGCTTAGGTGATCATGTATCAAAAGATACATGATGATGAGGCAGATTTTTTTTCCGCAGTAGGTTACCATTTCTTTCTGCAGTGGACCAGTTGTCATCCAAAGCTATAGAACCTGATCTGTCCTACTATTTACCCATAGCTGGGGAAGAAGATGAGGATTCATACCTTTTCCAAGGGTATTAGCAGGAAAATGAATGTAATGGATTCAAGTGGAATTCGAACTCAGCTCTCCAATTCCTCAATCCACCATGCTCATCATAGCTAAATCAAAGTGTGAACAGTGACTAAAAATGATCACCATGGAGCAAATGTTATATAAAAATATATATAATACTTAGAGGCTAATTGCTTTTAAGCCTAAAAACCACTCCTGCTTACAAAGAGATGGCTAGTAGGACTTAATAAAAACAGTTTTCAACACCATCAAATGAAATTCAGATTTAGCCTTCCTCATATTGTGAACATATTTTGTTTGTAAAACTGGGCACATTAATTTGATTTTAGCAAATGGTTAGCTATCATGGAACCAGTTTTATTCACACACCCAATACAAATTTTGCATTATGATCTTGTGATTATTGGTTGAAATGTGATGATAAATCCATGCTTCTTTTGTGATGTCAACAAACACTTGTAGCCACTTTAGTGATGCCAATGAATACATGTTGTCACTTTCGTAATGCTCGTTGTACTAGAGACTTTGTAATTGTTGAACAATACTGGTGTCAGACGCTTTCAACTAATCTTGCACTAATAATACTTGCTCGATAATACTCGCTCAAATAGTAATCCGTACAGTGATCTGAATAGAGAAATAGTATAGGGAATAGAGTAGAGAATAGTGTTCCATATAGTAATAGAGGATAGAGTAGAAATAATGATCAATTAGATGTCACACTACTTCCTACTTATGCATTTTCTCTATGGTCACATGATCTACTTGATTCAATAACGGGATCACCTGTGTTTGCTCACTGGTGATCGAGGTTCAAATTCAAGTGTCGGCAGTGACACTTTATTTCTATATAACAGCTTCTAATATTTGTTCTATTCTATCTACATAGTAAGTATCACAGTGACATTGGATTTGGTAAATTACTGAACTGATATGATATCTTTTGTTAACCCTATTTTGTGCTTAAAATTTTTCTTCTTGTTTTAACTGGTTCGTTTTTATCACATTTTTTTTTATCATTTCACTCCGACTCTGACATGGTGTAATGGTTAACAAGCTTTTCTCTCTGAATCAAATGTGACTGAATAGTGAGTTTGATCCTCACCAGGTGCCCCAAACTTTCGGTCTCTACTTAGAAAATCACCATTTACCCCAAGGAAAGTAACAGAGTCACTAATATGCACTGAGTCACTGAGTGTGAAAGAATGTAAGAAAACATTATCAAGTAGCGAGAACAATAAAAGAAGAGAAATTAAAAAGATGGAAGGTAATGACTGACATTGCATTTAAATTTTTGACGATCAAACTTTATTGGAAAGCAAGAAGCCAGAAATGTGTTCCACAAGTGAGAAGTGTAAGAAAAGATAACATTTTTACCCCTGCAAAAATATTTTAATACATTTTTCTTTAGCAACAAGATTTTGTCTTGACTCGCTCTGTATAAGAAAAGATTTACAGCTTTATATTAAACAAACCAAAATAATTAAAAGCCATGATTTCCTAATGTACACTCAGATTTAAACCATTGTTGGTAAAGCGCTAACACTGAGTGGTAGAATCTTTATTTAATTTATTGGATTCTTGTTTTTTTTCAATCACCTCATGAGAGAAAACAACAGGTTAAGACTTAGAATTCAACAAAGGATGGATATTACTTGAAATCTCCAAGACAGCCAGTTCCAGGCAAATAAAGAATTGCATGAAGCACAGTTTTAATAATGGTCAAGTCAGAAAGGCACACAATTTCTGATTTTGCTGTGAAATCATTTAAAGATACGTAGCTTTCGAACCTTTATCTAAAATTCTTTGAAAATCCTAAACCTTGACAACAATGAAGCAAAAGAAATTAGTGACATTGCCCCGCTTGTAGAGGTTTCGAATTCGGATGCTAAATCTTTTGCTGATCTTCTGAAGTTAAGAGGCAATAATAATCAGGCTGATTCCAATTTTATAGGCTTTTTAACCATTATTAAAATCCTTGCTTATTGCCACTGCAGTAAATATTGCAGATGGAAGGGAAAGGTCATGGAAGGAAGAAAATGAAAAGAAAGGGAAGCTTCAATGATGGGTTTCCTATGCACACCTGATCACTTTTAGCAGCTGAGAAAGAGGATGTGGGGAAGGAAATATTGCAGTTGGAAAGCCAATTATATGGAATGAAAAATGTTTTTTCCTACATCAATAAAAGTTTATTTATAGACTTTTATTCATTTTTTTTTATTTTTATTTCATTTTGCTATTTTTTGTTTGTTTCAAAAAATTAGGCAATTTTATTTTCTCCAATTGGTAGTTGTTTTGGTCTAACTATATATATATATATATATATATATATATGTATATATAGTTACATATATAATTATATGTTTTACCAGTTTCTGACTGGAAGGGATAGTTCTGAGGAAGATATAAATCCAGGGAGAGCTCAATGTAGACTACAGAGCATTCTAATGTTAATAAGAAGACGGAGACTTTAATTATCCATTTCGTTTTTTTATTTTTTATTTTATTTTTTTGTGGAGAAGGTTTTCGTTCTGATGAGATGAACATCTTGGTGTTCATGAAATAAAAATTATAAACAAAATGGATAATTAAAGTCTCCATCTTCTTATTAACACACACATATATATATATATATATATATATATATATATATATATATGAAGAAAAATATACAGAAAAAACAAACAAAAATCCTAATATGCAATTATGCTGTTTTAATGTTAATATAATGTCATCGTCGGATGTTTCGGTCTAGTAGACCATCTCCAGGACATATTCATAAAACATAAAACATATATATATATATATATATAGTTACACCATATGGCTTGTCTCTGTGTGTTGAACAAAAGCATGTGTCTGAACAGGCATCTGCAACAGGGATTGGTCAGCCAACTAACAGATGGGTGTGCTCAAAAACAATAGCTCTTGATATCAAATATATTAATTACAGACTGCTTCCCTTAATAATATTATCTTACAGAATTTTCCTGGTTCACCATTCCTTTTAGTGAAACAAAATCTTTTTGATATCTGTGTATATTCCTGAGATGAGGTATTGTAATTATTTACATTTTTTGAACTGTTGTCCTCCTCTTTTTTGCCATATTCACAAGGAAATAAAGGGGTCAGTTCAAAATTCTAATCACCTGATGAAGGCCAGAGCATACAATGTCCAAAATGTTGTGAATATGGCAAAAAAAGTTATGAACAAAAGTCTGAATAATGTAAATACTTAAACAAATCTTTTTTGTTGTTATATATATATGTATATATTAAGTTATATATTTATTTTTATTATTGTTATATATATATATATATGTATATATTAAGTTAGATATTTATTTTTATTATTGTTATATATATATATGTATATATTAAGTTAGATATTAATTATGCAAATCAATATTTTAGGAATAAAACTGTTATCAACAAACTGATGTTGGTAAATCTTATGAAGATATACTTAGCATATATACTTGTGTATCCTGCAACTTTTTAAAACCTAATTTTGAAGCTAATTTTAAGGGGGTTGCATCATACATGAGATATAAAATTAGCATATGTACTGCTGGCCCTGGTTAGGCAGTTGACCAAATTATATAACCATTTACTGTAGTCAAATTAGCTTCAGAATTAAATCTTCAAAGGTTGCATGAGATGCAAAAAAAAATAATGCAACATGTAAATTTCAGCCCATAATATTATATTTATTTTTATTACAAATATTTGCATATTTGGGGTTATGAGATTTTATTTTGCCTCTCAAGTGTTGTTCATCGTGTTATACAGACAAAAGTTATTGATATTTATTGTTTAATTTCAGATCCATAAAAGTTGTCATGGGTCATAAGAAATATATAACTTCAAAAGAAAAGCAGCATAAAAATATTGGTAATAACTAATATTGAGGATATATATATATATATATATATATATATATATATATATACACACACATATCTATATATATATATATATATACACACACACACACACACACACACATATATATATATATATATATATATATATATATATATATATATATATATAGAGAGAGAGAGAGAGATAATATTAGTTGAAAATATACATTTCGTATGCAAAATATATAAATACCCATACATGTATATTTTCAGAAAAAAATTCCAAGAGGAAGAATCCAGGTAGAACTCAATTCTCATAATTTATTCCATTGGAATCATGAATTGGATCGTATTTACGATTCCAATGGAATAAATTATGACCATGGAATATTAGTGTTTAAGCCTTTTTATTATATATATATATATATATATATATATATATATATATACAAGGTGTAATACATTTACATGTGGGTTTGTCATACCAAAACAAGAACAAAAGTCCATATAAATATACGTCTAGAAATACTTCATTTTTGTATTAAGTTTTAATTTTATATGGATTTTTGTCCTTGTTTTTGTGTGAGGAACTTGCCCCTAAAGTTTGTCAAAGTTTTTGTTCTCAGGTAAAATAAAAATATCATCAACATAGCAGACATATATTTTCAGTTTAGTAAATTTTTAAATACCTTGTTTTCTATGTTTCTATAAACACAGCATCAATGTGCTTGACCGTGTTTGGAAAGTAAAACATTCCTATAACTCTAGATACATAAATCAAACAATCCATACATTCAGTTAAAAGTAAAATAAAATTCATCCTTGATAATGGCTAAAAGTATAGCCAAAAGTGCTTGGAAAAAATTTGGACAATTTTTAGATAATTTATGTTCCGAAAAGAAAAAAAATTATACAAATACATGAGAAATTCTATAAAAAAAACTTAACCACAACACCTTGTCTGTCATTTTCACCTAAAACTGTAGGAGGTACGGTGTAGTGGATAGTGGCTCAGATTGAGGAACCAGAGTACTGAGTTCAAATTCCAGTTGACTCCATTACATTCACTTACGTGCTATACCCTTGGGAAAGGTATTAATCCTCCTCTTCTCCCTCCAACTATAGGTAAATAACAGGACAGACTGGGTTCTATAGCCTTGGATAGCAACTGGTTGAGAAGAAGGACAAATCTGAATTCAAAACCTTGCAGTGGGTCATTTGAGGACCTTGTGGCATGTTGTGCACAAGGTTTTTGTATTCGGTCCTTCAAAATGTGTGGTTGATTCTGCACAAAGCCTTCACTACTATAATCAAATCATATGTGCTGGTGTCTGGCTGCCAGGTCCTCATGTGTTGGATACAACGGGAGAGTCCACTATACACTGGAGAAGTCATTTCAATCTCAGCTTCAATTTAGGTCATTCGCATGATATAAATGAATGTCTACTACTACATACACACACACACATGCGCATATATATATATATATATATATATATATATATATATATATATAGGTAACTATACTCGTCTCGAAAAACCTTTGAATTTTTGATTTGCCAATAATCAAATCAATCTCGAAGGAAAAAAAGGTTTTAAAAAACGAAAGAGCTAGAAACATGAAAGTCTGTTGAAAAAATCGCACAGATACAGGTTCAAAGCCCAAAGAAAAACCCCGACACGAGTAAACAACTAACTAACAAAAGAGCTCAATACAACCGTAGAGCAGACCTAGTCAAACCTAGTGAGCCAGACAAACCTACCCAGGTTTGACCTAAGCTGATTGTCAGGGAAAGCTGAAAGCGGATCGTCAGGGAAAGCAGATCGTCAGGGAAATGACAATCTGCTTAGGTGAAACCTGGGTAGGTTTGTCTGGCTCACTAGGTTTGACTATATATATATATATATATATATATATATATATATATATATATATATATATATATATATTTGTAAAGAAATGGATACGATGAATTGTTATTTATTAAACCGATACATTTTTATTACTTAAACATTATTTTTAATGGATACTCATATTTAAGTAGACGCTCTGTTTAATCATTAAACAGTAAATTTATTTATTTTCATCTACTGACCTGAATATTCAAGAAATCTTATTAGAAAAAATATGTGCTCTCCAGCAGGATTCAAACCAGCATTTCCCTAGGGAAGCCATCATTAGATCATGATGCACTTTGACCTCTTGGTTATAGAGTGTGTTGACGACCAAGCAAAGTTAAATAAAGACCTTAAACTCAAATTTTTCTCTTGAAATAGACATATCTGCTCAGTTTCATATCCTAATATAGACAAATTAAATTGTAAAGGATGGGATGGATTTTTCATTTATTAATCCAAAATATTTTTATCACTTTAAATGTTATTTTTAATGGCTACCCATTCAGGCCAGTAAATGAAAATAAATATACTGTCTAAAATGAATGTGGGTATCCACTAAAAATAACATTTAAAGTGATAAATATATATATATATATATATATATATATATATATATATATAGAGAGAGAGAGAGAGAGAGAGAGAGAAGACTGAGAATAGGGAAGATTCAGGAAAGGACAAAAGATGAAGGGGATTCAAGATGACAGAAGATGGTGATTAACATTGCATCTAAATTTTTGAAGATTGTAGTTATCAGGGAAGCAAGTAAATGGAAAAATGTTTCACAAGTGGGAAGTGTGCAAAAAGAAACTTGGAGTAGCAGTGGTGGTTGCATTTAGCTATTTCAACAGCAAACAGGTGGGACCTAGATGCCAGTCTAGTAGTACACTTAAATTAATATCATCAGAGCACCAGGAAAAAAAAGCTTCTCAGAGTAGTTGCCATGAGAAAAGACAGAGGGAAGCCATGTTACACTGATGAGAAAGTGACTGAAGTTGAGATGTTTTCACTGCCATTCTATTTCCTACAGAATATGGTAAATATATATTTTTAATATGTAGTGATATATCTCAAGCAACTGTTTTGTTGATAGTTCAAGTTTTTGAATTATCAACCACAAAGCAACCTCTATATAAAACCAAATACTATCAAATTTATTTTCTCTCAAATGATACCCATAAGGTTTGATATTTCCATTTGACTGAAATGTATCTAGGCATCTGGAATGCGTATATTTAAAACCACGGCATTTAACTACATGTTATTGTGCTTTTTTTTTAATTTAAGGATATTTTCATCTTTCAAAAATTTTTAGGGTTTTTCGTCAAATTTCTTAAATTTGGTGAGTGGTTGTAAATTATGCGGGGCACAAACATGGTAATGTTCTTAATAGCACAAAAGGTTAAAGTCACAGACCTTTGATTCAGATGGTAAACACCATTTTTGATTACATCAATATATTTGATAAAATGAATGTGCTGCCTAACAGCACCAAAAATAAATGGTCCATGGATGAAACCAAATGTTCATTCCAATGATAATAATCGATATTGCACTTGCTCCAATTGCTTCTATTCATTTGTTGAAAGTTTAGAATTTTTGAATTTCTATTTGAAGTTGTCCTGTGTAACGTTCCTACAAAAAATCACAGAGTGGTGTTTTTATTTATTTGAGAGAGAAAAAATTAAACATTTCCAATGGAAATGTTTTCATAAGGTCATTATGGTTAAAATCACATGAATGTTTTTAATACAAACCAATGGATAAATGTATTATATATAAATTTTATTACATGAACTGGTTGAAAGTTTACCCTTGAAGTGATGTCAGTCTAAATTATATGTATGTTCACTGATATATAGATGCATGCAAATATACCTACATACATATATGTGGGTATGCATATATACATATAAGTCTAGATACATACATAAATCACTCTATATATTCAGATAAAAGTAAAATAAAATTCCTCCTTGATAATGGATAAAAATATAGCTAAAAGTGTTTAGATATATAAAACAAATTCAAGCAATTTTTACATAATTTATGGCCTGAAAAGAAAAATTATAAGAACACATGAAAAATTATATAAAAAGTTTAACACAGCACCTTGTCAGTTGTTTTTAAAGAAACTTGCATATATATATATATATATATGTATGTATATAAATAAAAAGAAAGAACAGTAAGATATAAAATCCGGTGTTCTTATAGATATTTTTATTTTTTATTTTTACAAAATAGTGCTCAATGTAAATTTACAGAGCATTAATATTATAAATTAATTGATTTAAAATATGGTTTATATATATATATATGTATATATATATATTATACTTTAAAAATAGTGATGTAGCAGTACTTTTCGGTCAGTAAGTTTGACTACCCTATCACTTATTTTTACTTTATCTGTGATGTTTTTACTAGTTCTGTTTATATTCTCTGCCATATTAACTTTGTAATTATTAGCTTTTTATAATTCCTTGTTAAATTCTTTTTAATTAATTTTTTTATAGAACTCTGCTGTTAATTTGTAGAAAATTCCAGTTTTATCAGACTTCAGTACTTTATCTGCATTGTTTATACCTTTTACAATTTGACCCAAATTCTTTTTATAAATAAAATCACTTTTTATAAATAAAAGCATAAATACTAAAGAACTTTGGATCATTAATCTAACTGTTCTTTCCTATTACATCAATATATAAACACACACACACACACACACACACACACACACACACACACACATATATATATATATATATATATATATATATATATATATATAAATATATATCTTTTTCACCTTTCTTGGACCAATCTTAATTGTTTTATTACCCTTTATGCAGAACTTTTTCACTGCCAGTTCAAGAAAGACATTTGGATCACTAACACACAAAAAAGAGAATGTCTAATATCGAGAATATTTAACACTGAAAAACATAAGAAAAATTAATTCCTTTTAATAAAATGTGGAAATATCCACTTTTTACCTGATGAAGATCATGAAACTGGAAACTTGGGTAGCAAAATTATGGAAAATAAAGCATAATATATTTTTTAAAAAACTCCACATTACAACCAAAAACATTTGTGGTTTTTCTCTTTTAATATATATATATATATATATATATATATATATTAATCAAGCAAGGCGATAATACACACACACACACACACACACACACACACACACATATATATATATATATATAAGTCTTTAGAAGAAACAGGTAACACAATCGTAAACATTAGAAGGATAGAGTTGAAGTTAGAATATACCAAAAACA
Source organism: Acanthosepion pharaonis (assembly GCA_903632075.3). NCBI lineage: Eukaryota > Metazoa > Mollusca > Cephalopoda > Sepiida > Sepiidae > Acanthosepion > Acanthosepion pharaonis. The sequence goes on along the minus strand of CAHIKZ030005517.1, from coordinate 53,958 downwards.
CAACCCTAACCAAGAATTCAGGTGGAGACATTAGAAGTCTATAGTTGATGTAGTCTTTAGAAGGAACCAGAAACCCAGTTCTGACAGGAAGTTTTAAATATCACCATGGTCAATATTTTATCAAGGAGGGACTTCTAGATATATATATATATATATATATATATATATATATATATATTTAAGCTTTTCACCCCAAGCAAGGCGGGAAGCCACTAGGACGCAAGGGGTTACAGAAGAGACGGTTACATTAAGGAGTTTCAACAGTGAGGGGTGAGAGTGGGATGCCAGCCTTGTAGGGCACTTGAACTCATGAAGTCTGGGAACCAGCGAATGCAGCTCCTCAGAGCAATTGCCATGAAAGTATTTGTAGAACAGACAGAGAGAGGTGACGGCACATCTGTGAGAAAGTGACTGTAGACGAGATGCCAGAGCAGGGCCAATTATATTTCATATCTGCTTCTGGAGCCTATCAAGACAAACAGAGGGGGCTTCAGACCATATATGGCAGCAATACTTCATGCAAGGGCGAATTGTCGATTTGTAGATCTGGAGGATCGATTCTGGGGAGAAAAATTTCCTGGCATGGCACAGGGAGCCAACTTTCCTTGCGGTGGATGAAGCAATTGACTCAATGTATTTGTTCCATCTCAGGTCAACTGTCAACATGAGACCGAGCAGCCACAGAGAGTTGCTCTCGAGGAGTTGAGCGTCAGACATTCTAATGGAGGACAGGGAAGGATCTCTGTGGTGATTAATTGAGAGCAGTGTTTTTTTTTGAAGCGTTAAAGTTGACCAGCCAGTTCCTGTCCCAGTTATGACCAAATTGGTAAATATAGGTAGATGTACGAGTGAGCATTTTTATAGAAATACATATAAATACTCTATAGTGCAAGAAAAATAGTGCTCAATTTTAAATAACAGAGCAATTATCAAGTGGTGGTATTTTTGTTTTGTGTTAGCACCAGTTTAATGAAATTTCTGGTAATTGTGGGATACTTTATTGTTGCAGTGGAATATTTTACTGTTGTTAGAATATTTAAATGAATTGTAGTATAATTTTGAATTTGAATTTATGCCCAGATTAACATTTAAGATTGAAAATAAGATTGAAAATAAGAATTATGAATTCTAATTTAGACAGACGCTGATGTTATTAATGTAATAAACAATAAGAGACATTAGAAAATCAAGGGGAATAACTCCTTTTTTTCCATGAAAATCAATAATGTAGTTAATAATATTATTAATATTAATATTACTAAACTAACTAAAAATAGTGATATCAATAATAATAATAAGATAAGTCATGGTAAAATAAAATACAATTAAAGTACTAATAAAAATAATGCATATTAATAAAAATAAAATAATATAAACTAAAATAAGATAGGATAAAGTAAAATAAAATAAGAACCATATATAGAGAAAAATATAAATCAATATGCAATCCATGTAAGGTATTACATATATCAAGGCTGAATAGCCAAGTCTACCTCATTATTTAATCCATAGATGGAGGGAGAATAAATGAATTCAGGCCTTTCCTAAGAGCATTATTATGGAAGTGGAGATAACTGACTAAGTTGGAGCTTAGGCTTGACATTTTGATAAGCATTATACCATAGACATAGCCAAATTACACAAGATTAAAATAAACATACATGAATGTGAATGATATCAGAAAATGGGAATACATATGATACATCTTTTTATTTTTTTTTAATCATGTTCACCTCAAACAAGGCAGTAAAGCCACTAAGACACAAGGGCTTACTGGATGTGGCAGAAAACTGAAACATTACTAAGGAGCGAGAACAAAAGAAGGACAATCAGGAGTGAGGGCAAGTAGCTTTCATTAAAATCTGATCTCAAGATGTTGTTTTTTTAATTATGAAGGATGAGGCAGCTAAGGCCACTTGGGAGACATATGTAAATACTTGGGATCACCATCAGTTGAAGATCATCAGAGTGACCTAGGTTATGTGAGCTGAAACAGTTTCTAACTGGGTCTCATCTGCATGTTTATGCATTGCTTTTATCAAAATCCTGTCACCTTACAGCACACATTTGGCTGTGATGCATGTGCCTGTTATACACTTTTTAGACTGGGTGTCATGATGGGTATATTGGACTTCAAACACAGACTGTCAGCGTAGAACATACAGTTATATCTAGCCAACTCAACAATACATTGATGAGACCTCATAGCCCATCTAGTACTGCAGTTAAATTCATAAAGTCTAGGTATCATAGCAAAGAGCTCAGGTGAACAATTACCATGAAAGTATTTATAGAAAAGGCACAGGGAGGCAATCTTATGGCGGTGGGAAAGTGCCTGAAGCTGAGACACCAGATGAATACATATGTGTGTGTGTGTGTGTGTGTGTGTGTGTGTGTGTGTGTGTGTGTGTGTGTGTGTGTATATATATGTGTGTATATATATGTGTGTGTGTCTGTGTGTGTGTCGGTGTGTGTGTATATATGTGTGTGTGTATATATATATATATATATATATATGTGTGTGTTTTGTATATATATGTGTGTGTGTATACATATATATATATATATATGTGTGTGTGTGTGTGTGTGTGTGTGTGTATGTGTGTGCATATATATATATATATAATTAGAGGGAGATGATTTGACATGCATACTTTTGAGCATAGCCTTTAAGGCAATCTTTACATACATATATGCACTTGCAGATACAAATTTGTGCACACAAATGAACATGCACATATACATGCACACATATGCATGCAGACACACACACACACCCATATACACACACTCATATATACAGACAACTGTACATTAATTTGTACACTCAAATACATAGAAATCTGTCTATCTTCTGTCTTTCTGCTTTTTTCTTCATATGTCTTGTCTCTTACCCTTTGTATATCTATGTGCATATATATATGTGTGCTTAGGCATGTGTGTATATGTGTGTGTATATACATACATACATACATATATATATATATATATATATATATATATATATATATATATAAATATATATATATATTATATACATAATTATACTTATATATATATATACTTAAATTCATATATATATATATATATATATATTTAATACGTATATATATACATATATATATATATTTAAATACATATATATATATATATATATATATATATATAAAAAGCAAGTGACTCATCAAGAGGTATCATATTTGAAACTAATCTATGCACAAATCCCGATCAAATAATAAATACTCACTTTTTTTTCTATTTACATCAAGAGAATAAATATTGGGGATGCTAACACAGGAGAGGGTCGATACCTGTGATAGCCATTTTATCAGTATTGTTTTATTCCATCTCTTACTCAAAATATTAAACAAAATATTTCAAGGGTGATATTCCTTTTTTTTTTTATATCTGTATTTATGTCCTTTTTTTATTCACTTATCCTGGGTCTGGGTGGGGGATGTTTTATTTATGTCATCTTTCATGTTTATTCAGTTTTTCTGAATTTTTTTCAATGGAATGATTTTTTTTAGGGGAAGAATAGAATGAAGTAGAAACAGGAAAAGATAAAATGGTGGGGAAAATAACTTTAAAATAAGCCATCTTAATCGTATAGTCTATAATTTGTCCCCACAAAAAATTCCCATGTTATAGATACACAGATATCTCGCATTATTTTTTTTGGCATCCCTTTCCATTATGAGAAACGGGAAAAAGTAAGGTGGGTTTCTTTTCATAGTCCATCACTGTGTTTTTTTGTCATATAAATAAACAGATTAATAAGACACTAAATATATGCAATCGTAATAATTTTTATTTTAACATTAATTATGGAAAAATTTTTATTTAACATTAATTATGGGAAAATATATAAAAAATTTCAATTATCTAAAAGTAATAGTAAATACATATATTCTATTTATTCTGTAAGCTACAGTACTATGTTTTTTTTTTAATCATTTCAGCCCAAAGAAGACAGTAAAGCTCCTAAAACACAATGGGTTACTGAGTGTTAGGGAATATGAGTAAAAACAAGAAACACTATTGAGGAGATGAAACAATAAAAGAACAGGAATTAAGAAGACAGAAGATAACAATTGACATTGCATTTATATTTTTGAAGATCAAAGTTGATTGAGAAGCAAAAAGCCAAACTATTATTTCTATTCAATAGCCTTTAGAATAATTTCAAATATAACCATTACCAATAACCATTAAGATAATTAGTGTAATATTTGACCTTGGTACTTATAAGGCCCCATTGACCAGCTTATATAAAGCCGATCCAACATATGGCAAACATGGCCTGGATTGTACTCAACATGAGAAAAGACAGTCACTTCTTGGTGTTGACATTAGTGTCCACATTTATATATATATATATATATATATATATATATATATATATATATGTATAAATATATATTATTATTATTATTATTATTATTATTAATTAAAGAATATCAAACACTTAAAATCTCAAAGGTAATCATTTTTATTTAATGACAGCTTTAAAAGACAGCTCCTAATCTTCAAAACCTACAAAGAAATAGCTAATTTTTGGGAGGTCTTGAAGAGTGAGAGCTGTTTTTAGATTACCTATATATATATATATATATATATATATATATATATAAGTAAATGTATTGACAGATGTGTGGACATTTACCATTATGAGTATCATTCTTCAAAGAAATGACATTTTTGTTAATATGTCAACTTCAATTTTCTTATCTTTCTTCTTACATTTGATGTTACACTTTTCCATTTTCCTTCTTAAATTTTGTTTTGAAGGAAAATCTATAAAATAACTACAAACCTTGGAATCATATTGACTACTAAATATATGAAATAATGTTCCCCTTCGAAGTAAGACCAAAACGTTTATGTACAGATCTGACTAGAATTTAATTTTTCCATTTTCTTCTTTTTTCTTACATTTCAATCAAAAAAGTCTGAGGCATGAAGATTTCTAATTCTTGTGAACAATCAGTGTCTTAGGGTAAAGTAAATGTATCTGCATTTTTACAGCAAAGCTTATTTCATGTTCACTTCAAAAGTACATCTATGAAATCACAATATTATTTCTTTTTAGGATATGTCAAATGTCTTTCCATCTATTGTAATAGACCACTAAAATGCATATTTCATGCACACATCTAACGACAATCTGTAATTATATTATATTGTTATGTATCTTTTTATAGAGTAAGGTTTGTCAAAAATAGAAATGTGTTACTACAGAAGGATGCTAAGAACACCATGGATGGAACTTTTGAGCAATGATAAAGTTTTCAAGAAAATGGAATCAAAAAGCACACTTATACTTAACATCAGAATGAGATAGTTGAAAATTCTACAACACATAATGAAAGAGTGCTTAAGAAATTTTGATACCCACAGGACATATTGAAGGCAAGAATACAGAGGAAAACAGTGCATCACTTATGTAATTAACATCTGTAGATGGTTGGCAGAAAAGTGTTTAGGAGAGATAACAAAAAACAAGATTCACTAACAGCTAAAAAGGACAAGAAATTGTGGAGAGCCATGATCCCCAAAAGGGGCATGAAACATTTAAGAAGATGTGTTAGGCTGATATTCAAAAACTCTACAAACCACTGATGCTGCAAGGTTTCTACACTGATCATCATTTACATCTTGTGTCCAAATTAGCATCATATTCTATAGAATCTTTGTTGGATTTACATCTGATGTGCAAGGCTGACATTCATAAATTTCTGGATACTATGCATGCTTCAAGGCATTTACACAGATCATCATTAATTTCTGTTGTCCAAATTGTTTTTATTACCTCGTTAGGTGACCTTCAGTGCTTAATTTCATTGATCCAGTTTTCCTTTCCACAATATTCTATAGATTCCCTAATAGACTTACATCCTGTTTGTTGGGCAGCTATTGCAAGAGCTCATTATCAACAACCACAAACCATCTTTTACATGGATCACCAATTTTTACATGGATCGTTAATTTTTACATGGATCACCAATTTTTACAGGTTCACCATTTTTCTCATGGTTCACCATTTTTTACATGGATCACCAATTTTTAAATCTGACACCATTTTTTCACAGGGGCCATCATTTTTACATGGATCACCATTTTTTACATGGGTCACCAATTTTTAAATCTGCCACCATTTTTTCACAGGGGCCATCATTTTTACATGGTTCACCATTTTTTACATGGATCAGCATTGTGCATACAAATACTGCTTTCTCTTATATGCAAGAATCAAACCAATCCATTTTTATAAATACAAAATTTTCATCTTAGGTCAGGATATATTTTTTGGATCTTTTCTGTAATTCACCCATAAATATTAATTCACCCCAAACTTGGAGTCAATTTCCTTTCCTTAGTGGCTTCTCTTCACAGCATTCAATGAGACAGCAGTACCATATATCATGTCGATCTGTTAAGGTCAAACTCATATCATGTCCTTTAGAGCATTCCACCGATGTAGGAAGAATATTTACTCTCTGTAAGATGCAAACACCACTCTCCTTATTATTGCATTCTTGTATTAACTCCAGTAACCTTCATGACAAGCTAAACAAATTTTCATCTAAAATTTATAATTTCAAAAGCGTGCCAAAAATTTAATAAAAAACAAACTTTGATTTAAAATTTATGCTTTCTTGGGGTGAATTAATATTTGCAATATGTAACTTTACATTGGGGTGAATTAACAGAAAAGATCCTATTTCTTATCTGAGCACAATGAAAGAATTCATTATTTTTATTAATTGAAAAAATCCTTATTTTCAGTTTCCTTGTGTAAGTTTTCCAAACTTTTGTAAGGTTCTGTATGCACCACCTTTATAGCAAAAACAAAAAAACAACAAAAGACAAAGAGATACAAGTTTTGCATAAATCTAATACTGTTTGATGTTCACAAAATGTTTCCTTTTTTTCTTTTCTTTATCCTGTTTTTTTTTTTTTTCCTTCTACAAAGACAACAATTTTTCCTGTGCAGCATATGGAAAAAATGAATTGTACAATGGAAAGATCAACACACAACATGGATAATTTTGTTAGGGGCCACTCTTGGGAATCTCAGTATTTAGAAACTATCCACCTGCTTCCTAGATGGAATGGTTAACTTCTGCTAGTTTCTAGTTCTGGCTTTTGTAGGGAAATTTTTTCATCTTTTTTTGGTTGGTGCGTATAGGGAGTAGAAAGCTTTAATTCAGTCCATGGAAATCCAGCATTCATGCTTTTCTTTTTGCCTCAAGACCGTTTTCCTTTTTTTGTTGTTCTTTTTTTTTAACAGGAAATTAAATTGTTTAAGGAATGAAATGAAAAGAAATAAACAAAAAATGAAATTAAAGGACTTTTAATCAATATTCAAAAAGTAAGTAAAAACATTTTTTACTCTAGTAAAAAATAAAATAAAATAAAAACACTTAATGTCCTTCTATTTTGTTGTTAGGTTTTTGACTTAGTAGATCTGCTGGACAAGAGGAAACAAATATGTTCCATTAACTCAGTGGTTCCCAAACAGTGCAGTACACTTCATATGTGTGGCTGAAGAGTAGAGCTGGACAGGTGGAATGACTAAAAAAAAATCAAAGATTTAGAAATAGTTTTAAAAAATCCATATGCCAAACATAAATTATTTCAAAATTTAAAATATTATTATAGATTAATTGTAATTGCATGCATGAGTCCCAGTATAAATAGTTATAAATAATTATTGGCTGATTTTTGCATTATATCAAGTATTACGAATATAGTAACTACGGTATGCAAATTTGAGGAGAGAGTTATCAATGATAATGTTCTGACTTTGAATCCACGGTTATCTCCCTTTAACTCTATCTCTGTTTTTTTTATTTTTAAATGTACGTTTTATCACATAAAATTTACTTAGGTGTGAGCAAATTTTAATTCTGAAAAATGCAGCCCAGAGAAAAAAAGTTTTGGAACCACTGCATTAGCTGATCAGTTAGCATCACTCACACATGTGCAGATTGTAAATTAATGAAAAATATTTTTGAAACCAGAAGTTAATTCTCACTGCGCAGACATTCAATTATTTTTCCGCTTTATGTCTGTGTAAAATGAGGAAGTCAGTTGAAAGTTCTGTGATATGGAGTTTTAAAAGAACTTGATTTCAGCCATTTTTACAACAATATATTTTATATATATATATATATATACAGTGTTGTGAAAAAGTAGACGAACCCCTAAGATAATATTTTAAATAATTGTTATGGTCCGGTTCCTTGTACCACGGTGATAGTCCAAGGTAGAACCAATAAAGAAGAACTCGAACACGGATATGGAATAACACAGATATATTACAAACAGGAATATATACAGAGAAGTAGAAAGTGTTAGTCTGAACAATCAGGTTTAGTAGAGAGAACAATGTAGTCTCGACCAGTATCACTATTCCAATGTCTTGTAGTAATTGTCTGAACGCGACTATGTTTCAGACTGCCTCTGACTTGACTCCTTGCCTACTCCTGAGGTGCAGTATTTATTAAGTATGGAATAGTCCATTATTATTATTATGGGTAAGATCCCATAACAATAATTGTCTCTCTTTCCCAGATAATCAACAAATTTTAAACTATATATTCATTAAAAAGAACTTTTATTGAAACAAAATAGTTTCCATGCTTGATGATGATCAGAAGAACCGTTGAAAGAACTTGCGTATTTAAGGAAGACCTAATAAAGTTTATAATTTTAAAAAGCAACATAACATTCTTTGAATGATTAGTGGGTTAATGCATCTTTAAAATTTAGTTAGCAAAGGAATTTCACCATTTTATATCATTAACTTTACTAATTTACTTTTTGTATGAATGATTCTTTGTAATATATATATATATATATATATATATATATATATATATAGTAATAGGTAAAATATAAAAACTACATACATGTATATATACTTGAATGTAAGTATGAAGATATTTCTTCCTCAGGTGTTATAAATACAGTGCTCAATGTTATATAAGTATATATTAGTGAATATGCATAATATCCAACGTTGATAGCACAACTCAGAGTTTCATGCAGTTCTTGCAATCTTCAGGTGTAAATATACACCTAAATATTGCAAGAACCTGCATGAAACTCCAATATGTGTTATCGATTTTAGATATTATGTATATTTACTAATATATATATATATATATATATATATATATATATATATATATATATATATATATATATATATATATATATATATATATATATATATATATATATATATATATATATATATATATATATATATATATATATATGTGCAGGTGTGTGTGAGAAAATGATATATAAATTTTTATGTACTAGAACATTGTTAGGAAATATTCATGACAAAGTAGAAAACATTTCATGTAACACATTTTAAGATTTAGGTGTTCATTGGACTAAAGCGATGTTTCCATTGATGTATCAGGTATTAGGAGCACTCCCCAGAAACTGATGAAAGCCATAACAAAAACTAACACCTGTCCTTGGAACAATCAGCAAATCTCATGTTAAATATTCAAGCAATCTGTTAAAAAAAAACTGAAAGGGAATAACTATGACAGATAAACTAATTGCTAGTTTAGATGCTAAATCCCTTTTCACCAATGTTCCTGTTAAAAATGTTTAAGTCTTTTAAAAAATCATCTAACACAATCAAAAATAAATCTCTCTGTACCAATAGCTAAAATCATAAAAATCTGTTGACTCATCACTAATCAATACTTTTCAGCTTTAACAATAATTTTTATAAACAAAATTTTGGATTAACAAGAGTTTTTGCTTCTGATTGGAGTTTTAGTTTGTATTTTCTTAGAATTTCTAGAAGCAGGCGCTTCCCTGGTTATTTTACTGAAACAATCAATATATTTCCAATATACTGATGATGCTCTATTAATATATCCCTGCAAATCTACATTGCCTGACCTTATAGATAAACTAAACAAAAGTGAACATACAATAGAATTCACTTATGAAACAGAAATAACACTTTACCTTTCCTAGATATTATGTTAAACTGAACTTACAAAACCCTAAAACTCAATGACCATAAAAAATCAACTAATAAAAATGATTTTGTTTTCTATTCTCACCATAGCAACGAAATAAATTCTTGAATAATCATCAGTTTCTATTTAAGAGCACTCAGAATTTATATTCCTCAGTATTCATATGAAGAAGAAAAATAAATTGAAAAATACTTTTAAGTTTCTTTCAATACCTTAATTATTATATATGCAATGCAAAACAAAAATTTCATAAACTATTTCAAAATAGAAGAGCCGAACTTCCCGATAAACCCAACAAATCAAAATATATAGTTCCGTAACTCCCCCCCCAACACTATCACAATTACAATTGAAAAGAATTTATCTAAGCTTAACATAAAATGTGTTAGAATTACTTCTAAAATAATAAAAGGGTTTTAATTTATACAAAACAAAATAATAATAAGCTAAAACTTAAAGGAGGAATGTACTCTATCACCTGTAATAATTGCCACAAGGAATACATAGGAGAAACCTCAAGGAATTTAAATAAAAAATATATGAACACAAAAGGTATCTTTTACAAAACAATACATTTGGTGCATTAGTTGCTTATCATAATGTTTATGACTGTAATATTGATTTATAAAATACTACTTTCATTAAAAGAGAAAGCAATTTACTAAGATGAAAGTGTATAGAAAGTGTTTTAATCGCTAGATTATTCACAGTCATTTGAATCCAGGTTCTTAAAATATTTCACCTTTTTGACAAATTTTCTATTATCACCATGTGGGGTATTTAATAATAAAGGTGATAAAAGCATAAACACAAAGAAAAAGAAAATGTATGAGATGTATTAAAAAGAAAAATTAAAGTTTAAGAATTTAATATTTCTGCACCCCTTACCTTTTGTGCATATGTTTTACACCAATGTAAACATTAGTCTAATGAATGCTAAAAGATGAAATAATAGGAAAATCAATGACAAAGTGGAAAAATCAGGATACTTGATAACAAAAGTGACAATAACATGAACAAAATGTAACTAAATGAAATTAGTTAGACTATACTAGCAGCATGGCCCGGCGTTGTCCATGCTTGATTCAAAAATCGTATGACTCATACAGCAATCGCTATCACTTGACTTAAAATATTTTTGCCCTTCCTTGCCTTTAAAGGAGTGCCCTTTGCTATGCTGATGTTGCTACATGCCTTACTTCTTGCCTATCTCACACTACAAATTTTTTCAAAGCTCTATACTAAACATTAAATCTGTTATGACAAAAGAACTAAACAAAATGAACACAAAACGATCAGCTTTAAAAAAGGACTCGTAACTGGAAAAACCGAATGAAAAAAGAATGTTAACAACAAATACTTTTTCACACCCAACCCAGTTCTGCGGAATCAGAATCAACGTTGAGTTTAAGCAAGCAAATGAGCCAATTGGAGTAAAGTGCCATGCAGATTTAAATTTTTCCCACTAATAACGAATGCAGTTATCGATTTTTTGCATGCTAGCATGCTAGTTAACATTCGTGTCAGTCAGCTGTTGGCTCTCACGCTGACCAATAGAATCTTCATGTGCATATGTAATCACATCAATGTAAACATCACTTTAGTTCAATAAAGTCCAAAAGGATGAAACGCATCACATGAAGAAATTTTTTCCACTTTGTCATTGATTTTCCTAAATTCAGTGAATCCAACGAACCCAACTTGAATTCAAACATGTCTTTCTGATTACATGGGAAGAGAATCAAATTCTTCAGGAAAAATAAATTTCAGATGCCGATGGATGAAGAACTGAAGTAATTTTTTATGAAAATTTGGAGTGATGAAAAGATTTACAATAAACACTCACAGCTGATTGAGAAGGTAAAAACACAGAATAAGAAATTATAAAAAGAAACTAAATGAAATTGGCTAAACTATATACTCAAAATATATATATATATAGATATAGATATTTAAATTTATTTCATGCATATGTGTAGTTGTATCAATATGAACATCATACTAGTCCGATGAAAAGATAAAACATCTCACACAAAATCATTTTCCACTTTGCCATAGTATATGTATATACATATGTACATATATATATATATATATATATATATATATATATATATATATATATATATATGCACACACAGTGTGTATATGGCAGAGTAGTTATAATAGTTGCACAAAAATATATTATTCATTCCTAATGATTAATGTGTCCTCTTTGTTAATTTAATATCAATCTCTTTCAGAATTTAACTTAAAACATTATATGTCCCTTATCTTGAACATGAGAAAACAGAAGACAAATTTATTTTTTTTACATGTGTCCAAGCTTGGTCGTAATGCATCTAACAGAACATGGCATGAAGGATCCACTCATGACTGAACATTATGGCTCTGGTTTATGAAGATCCACAGTGGGGATACGAGTCTTGAAGATCAAGTTGATAGAGGACATCCATCTGCAATTGAGAATCAACATCTGAAAACACTAACCAAACAAAATCCACATCAAATTTGTTTTTTATCATTTCTGTTATCATCTCAGTGGGGGATATTTAATAACAAAAGCGATAAAAAAAATAAACAAAAAGAAAAAGAAACTAAATGAAATTCGTTAGACTATATAACCAAAGATGTATTAAAAAGAAAAAATAAGTTTAAGAATTTAATATTTCAGCACCCGTTACCTTTTGTGCATATGTCTAGTTATGCCAATGTAAACATTAGTCCAATGAAATTATAAATGATGAAATGCGTGACAAAAAAATTTTTTCTACCTTATTTTCTTAATATCTATATTTTTTTTTTCTAATATATATATATTTTTTCTAATATATATATATATATATATATATATATATACACTCACACAAAGAGCAAATGAATGTTTTTGTAATTGTCACTCTCATGGTATGCATTACACATCTTTGTGCATAAGAATATTCATGTAAATATGCACACTTGTTTTTTTTACATCATATAAGATAACGCATTTTGCATTGTTCTATAGAAAATAAAATAGCTTTTATTGTGTTTTGTCTTTTGCCCATTATAATGTTGCTCATTCTTATTCTCCTCAATATTCTTTTGGCAAAAAAACTTTTTTTTATGTCCACAAGAACAGCGTAAATATCTAATATTGAAAAAATATTTACACGTGAATAACTAATTCCAAATTGTTATCATCATTTTTTTTTTCATAATCAGCCATGTCTTCCATATTGTTATATTGTACATCATTTTCCTTTGTACAATGTTTTACAATGTTTTATTTCTGGTTTACAACATTTTCATTCTTACAATGCTTTACAACATTTTACATTTTCGATTGTTTTACTACATTTTTTTAATGTTTTACAACATTTTTCATTTTTGACTGTTTTACAACATTTTCAATTGTTTTATAACATTTTCCACTGGATTACAAGATACACTTTTTAACCTTCATTTTCAAGACATTTTTTCTTTTTATCCTGATTTGCAACATTTTCTTTTATTCTAAAATGCTTGAAAACATTTTTGTTTTTGCAATGTTTTACAACATTTTCCTTTTACAATGTTTTACATTTTCCTTTTACTTTTTGTAATGTTTTACAACATTTTCCTTCTACTTTTTGCAATGTTTTACAACATTAATTGCTTTTACAATGATTTATATTTTTTTTTACCCTGCAACTGGAGGAACATCAAAAAGCTGTAGTGAGTGATGAGACAATGAAATCAAGCATGGCTGATCATATATAGTGGGAAAGGGGTAGTCATCATCCCCTGTGGAATGAAGTGAAAATACTGGACAAGAAAGGACACTGGAGAGTTAGAGTTCTGGAGGAGCCAGTACATATTCTAGGCTATGGGGACCTCCTTACCACAGGAAAATACAATATGGAGATGAGGACAATAGTCCAAATATAAATAGTGTAAATAATGATAACTCCTCATTCCAGAAATTCAGACAGAAAAATTTAGTTTAGTTTAAAACTCATAAAATATTCATTGCTTTCACAATTTCTAGCAAAGTAATTAGGAAAGGACATTTCATCATTGCCTCTAATATTATCATCAAAGGGAATTCCATCCTCAATTTCTTTTCATATTGTTGATGCCACATTTCTTAAATGGCTTAATCATTGTCTCAGGCAGGACATAGCAAGCCTCTCACTAAAATATTGCTACTTTCAAGAAAAGTGCTCCAACAAACTGCATTCCTTGATTCCACCAGTTAAACCTGTGGAACTGACTCCCAAGGGAATGTTTCCCTGACCACTACAATTTTAACCTGTAAAAGTTTTGAGGATTAACTATTATATTCCCTCCTACCTGCATAAACTGCCCCTTAGTGTAACTCTCTACATTGAGTGACCCCTGGGCCTTGTACATGTTGTACCTCATTGTAAAAAAAAAATTCTTTTTTTCTTATAAATCCTTCACTAAAATGCACACCTGAGCTGGCGTTAACATTTTCCATTGTCTCGTAAAGATTTAAGTAAAACCTTCCTGTTGCATTCATTATTCATAACTTTGGATTTGGACATCAAATGTTAGGGTAAAAAAGTATGTCTGAACCATCAAAACAGAGGATATATTACTTATATAATCACTTGTATTACTTACCAAGATGTTCCTTTACTTCAAAATCTTTCTAATATGAAAATCTTCAAAAATTCTAAGCAAGAACTTGTTTAGGAGATAAGGAAATTGGATATAAAATAGGCTGCGTAGAGATTGTGAATATGGCAATAAAGATGATGACAACAATCCAAATGATGTAAATAGTTGGTTGATTGATCCAAAAGTTACTTGACCCAATGAGCTGTGATTTCAATGGCTGAAATATTGTGAATGTGGCAATAAGTTGATGACAACAGTCCAAACAATTTAAATAGTGTAAATAACTACAATACCTCATCTTAGAAATATAGATATGTATATGTGTATGTAGATTTAACCAGTAAATCTTCAAAACTGTTACCATATGGAATCCTCTTTGTTTTAAAAATTATATTTTTACAGATGGATATGCCTTGCCTTATCATAGTTGTAGAAATGAATATCCCTTGCTTTATCATGTTTGTAGAAGTGGATATCCCTTGCCTTCTCTGATCCACAATCCATTCATAAAATCTATCTTCATGATCTTGAGAATTTCTTTGGAAATTGCATTTATCACTTTTATTCATATCTTTGGTATATAGGACACAAGCAGAATTACAAGTTGTACTAATTAACCCATAGCTGGGGAGGAGAAGAGGTGTATTTCCCAAGTGTATTTCCATTTTCAAGCAGTTATCTATTACACCACCCATCTAAGCTTACAACACCTGGTATTCCCAAGCAGTCACCCATCTAGATAGTTAACCTAGTGATCATACGATAGCCAGTGTTTCAGCATGATATGGCCGTAAGCCTAGAGAGTGTCTGCGATGAGAAAATACCATTATTATGCATGAAATTATCTGAACTGTTCTCTTCATCTTGGTTGTAATTGATTGCAATGTTTTTAAGGTTGTACCCTCTGTCCATCTTCGAATGTTTGTCAAGAACAGATTAACAAGAAAGAATTAACAACATTATCTCCTGACATGGAGATTAGGATTAGAATTTTTTCCTGTGGATTGAATAAAGTGTTTGATTTGAAAGCAAAAACCTTGTGAATATAACAGACAATATGAGGACATTAGTCTGAATAGATGACTGCATAAATGGGTAGCTGTTGACTGAGTTAGATGGAAAATTGACAGGATTTGAATGATGGACATGAAAAGGCAAAGATTAATAGAAAAGGTTACAATTACTGCTATTTGACTAGTTTTCTTTCATCTATTTCTTTCTTTTTTTTCTTCTTGTCAGTCTCTTTTCTTTGAAGTTTTGCTTTTGCTGAGAGTTGATGGAAAAATAGTCAAAATATTTGTAATTGCGAAAATGCCTCATTTACAAAACAACTTCAGAGGATAAACAGGTTATTTTAGATATAAACAAACTTGATATGATAGATAGATAGATAGATAGATGAATAGATAGATAGATAGATAGATAGATAGATATGCAAAGACTGAGATAGATAGATAGATAGATATGCAAAGACTGAGATAGATAGATAGATAGATAGATAGATAGATAGATAGATAGATAGATTTCCATGTCTGACAGACCTTAGAGCAAGGCTGAATTATACGGTGGCTATAATAAAAGGCTGATAATTAAATAATAAGTGTGTATGTGTGTCTGTCTGTGTGTGTGTGTGTGTGTGTGTGTGTGTGTGTGCAGGTGCAATTTGGGTTATTTGTGTAAGCTTGTGTCTGAATATTCATACATACATATATCTTTCCCCCCCCCACACACACAGACAGTGGCACACAGAAAGCAAGTCAGCACACACATATCTGTATAAGTACTTATGTCTGTATAAGTATATAGATATATATGTGTGTATATATGTGTTTGTGCTGAGTGTTATGTATAGACTTGTGTGCAAATATTCATACTCACACATGCTACCATATTTAAACAAACTTAGAAAAGTACACGCACACACCTCTGTATATACCTATATATATATATATATATATATATATATATATATATATATATATATATATATACACACAAGGTGCGATGGGTAAATTGTTGCTATTTTATATTTTTAATTTTGCACAGTCACATTGTTTGTTTTTTGATTTTGCTGGCTGCATGGTATAGTAGGGTCAGTTGGGCACCATATCTGAGAAAAAGAGCACCATGACACAATTCATTCAGCTAGAAATTTGATAAAATCATGCTGTACTACTTGGCATTTGCGCTGTATATTCCAATATGAATATTTCAGAGTGTTTGGGTGTCAATCTGACAGTGTAGAGGATTCATAAAGAGTTGAATGAGTCTAATGGCAATTACAAAAAGGTACAGCAGCTGGGAAAATTAATTTTGATTATTCTAATAAGAAAAGAACACTCAAATTTGCTGGTGAGATCCAAGCCTCCAAGTCAATCAGGTCCACAGCCAGTGACACAGGAATGTCTGAGTTTCTTATCAGGCATGAAAACATTTGGTATTTCTTATATAAGATGAGAAAGGACAATTTTTATCCCAAGCTATGACAGACAAGAGGAAACACCAATGCTATAAAGTTTTTGAACAAACCCAAGAATTTCCTCCAACCAAACATACTTTGGTTTTTCTCAACTGAGAAAAATTTCTGCCAGCATAAGATGGTGAACATACAGAACATTGGTCAGTTTACTGCGTCTCCAAAAGATGTACTGAAAGTGATGAAAACCAAATATCCAGTCAACATGGTATTTGAAATGATCACTAGTTATGACGACGTTATGCCTCCATTCATCTTCCCAAAGGGACTCAGAATCAACACAGGGGACTGCATCAATTACCTTGAGGAGGTAGTGCTGACCTGGATCAAGGGGATGACTTCTGGAAGAAGCTATGTCTGACAATAGGACTCTGCATCATGCCAAACAAGCAGGAGAACCCTGTCATGGCTGTTAGACAATTTCTGCAACCACATTACCCCTTACATCTGGCCACCTAACTCCCTAGATTGCAAACCCCCTTGATTATTATGTGTGGGGCATAGTTGAGTGAGAGACCAACAAAACTCCTTGTAACACCAAAGACAAGCTGAAGGCAAGAATTATGCTAGAATTTACCTAAAGCATGAAGAAACTGTTCTTTTACAGGCATTTCAGAACATTACTGCAGTATTCATAGTTGATTCTGTTCAGTGCTGGCTTTGATTCTTTTATATAAATTCAGGTATCTGTCATCTAAATCTTTTGTTTTCATGGTGTAGGATATTTGTGTTTTTGATTGCACCCCTGATGATGATTTTGCGAAAAGATCGAAAGTGCTTGGGAAATGAAAATAAAAGAAATTTAAACAGCTATAGCACATTTCTCTCATCTTTTAATATCAATACATGGAAGGATATCAGTGAGTATGAAACGATTTTATTAAAAATTAGCAAACATAATGTCTGTAATTTATTCAATCAGACATGCCTAAAAGAGAATTTGCTCCCTAAATACACAAATATATATATATATATATATATATATATATAAATTAAGGAGGATTTGAATAATCATAATTAATTCATCAAGTCTAGAAGAATCATCAACAGAATGCAGAAATCAGGTTTGATTCTCAGTAGGGAATGCAAATAGGATGAAACGGCAGTACAGTGCTTTCTGCATTCCGTTGAAGATTCTTCTGGACTCAATGAATTAATTATAATTTTGGTGTATTATTTCATAAAATGTCCCTTTTGTGTGAATTTCAATGGAATTTACATATGAACTGTAAGAACACAATTCTTTACCCTTCTTTTGATGTAAAGCTACACCATGTTAACAACAGTTTAAAACTTGGTATCCACTGGAAATCAACTAACAAAACAATATATATATATATATATATATATATATATATATATATATACCCAAGTATAGGATTGGTGTATACGAAATAAATTCCAATAACCAACAATTACTATTCTTAAAAGAGTGCTCAATACAGTGTAGAGCAGATATAATTATTTATTTAAAAATTATAACACAAATTTGTGATAAAATCACTACAAAAATAGCTATTTTGTTTCAACACCTCCAGTGTCTTATCATGTGATGATGTTGAATGTAGAATAAATGGTTTTAAAAGTTTCAAATTAATTAACGATCGTTTGCCAGGGGAAAATGCTGTTACATAAGCTAGAATGATCAAGCTTATCTAACTTATGTAACAGCGTTTTCCCCTGGCAAACGATCGTTAATTATTTTGAAACCTTTTGAAACAAAATGACTATTTTTGTAGTGATTTTATAACATATTTATGTTATAATTTTTAATTAAATAATTATATATATATATATAAGTTTCATTAGAGATTGACAAGGCACTGTGATTAAACTTTTTATTATATTTTTTCTTGCATTCGTAAAAGTGATTTATTTTTGGGAACAGTGCTTAAAAACTGTTGAAATGATCTTTGGATCCAAGCACTTTTGCTGAATCAATTAACCATTATCAAGAATGTTTTTTGTTTCACTGACTATGCAGTTTTTCTTTACCTTTATACAGCAATATGAATGTTTTCATTTTTGAACACGGCCAGCATGCTGTGGCCATGTTCATAATTGTAATTATTAAGAGTTAGTTTATTCTTATTTTTTCTTAACACTTCCATTATTTTGAACCATTTTCTGCATTCTTAATGCTTCTATTATTTAAAAATAATAAATTCTTGATAATGGTTAATAGATTAACTGAAAATACTCAAATTCACAGGTTATTTGAGCAGTTCTTAAATAATCTATGAAAAAAAGAAATCACTTGGACAAATCCAAGAAAAATGTAAAAAAATAATATAATAAAAAAGCTTAATCGCAGTGCCTTGTTAGTCATCTTCAATGAAATCTGTATAAAAAGGGAGTGCTGCCCAAATAGACAATTATATATATATATATATATATATATATATATATATATATATATATATATATATATATATATACGTATTTTCTGGTACAGGCTAAGAAAAATAGATTTATAGAATAAAAGATAAAAAAGCAAAATAGCCATCAATTGAATTTGTTGTTTTTAATGCTGTTATAAAAGACAATGGTAATATTTTGCAAGCAATTCTTCTTGATGGCCAACTAAAAATATTTTTGTTTTGATTGTGAATCTTATTATCCATTTGTGCCCTAAAAAAAATTGGGAAGAGATGAAAACTGAAGAAGAAAAGCAAGTCCTTCCATTGTGCTTGCTGCTTTGAAAGAAATATAATCTTAAGAAAATAAATTCCTACTCAATATTTACTTTCTTTGCATTTGCTGTCAGATAAAATATTTTATGGACTTTAGTTTCTTTCCTTGATTGTTAATAAAAACTTGAAGGAGGTTAAAATTTAATCTATACTCAAACGATATTTGAGCAGAATTCAACAAGTCATTAAAATTAATTGAATTAAAAAGAAAGGTCAGGTTGAAGTATTGTGCTAAATTTCAGATGAAAACATTCACTCTTTTTCTAAAAGTGAAAAGAAAATTAATAATTTCCCTAACCCTCTCTCTCTCTCTCTCTCTCTCTCTCTCTCTCTCTCTCCCTCATGTTTTCTGTTGACATGAAGGGAAAAGATTATATTGAATTAATTGGGTCTGCTGCCAGAAAAGTTGGTTCATTGTGTTTTGCTAGACAATTTTTCTTGCCCAAATCTATCTTACATATTTCTAAGTCTACCATTCATCCCTGCTTAGAATATTACTGCCACATCTGGTCTGGTGCTCCTGATATATATTTAGGGATCCTTGATAAAATCCACAGTATAATTTGCAATTTCATTGATCTTTATCTGGCATCTTGGCTTCAGTTACTTTTCCACTATCATAATGTAGGAAACAATTTACTAAGATAAGAATATTTAGAGAATGTGTTGATCATCCACATTAAATTTGCACCCAGGCCCTTGCAACATTTTACCATTCCTGGCAGATCATTTATTATCACTTTGAAGGAAATCTAATGGCAAATGTGATGGAAACAAAAAGAACCTAAATAAAATCAGCTAAATTATATACCCAAAAGCAAAATTTTTTTAAATTCCCAGCGTCACTCATTTGTGACGATGTTTGCTTGCACCAACATAACGAATTTAGTCCAATGAAGTACTAAAGAACAAAATGCATCACACAAAAAATTTTTCCAGTTTGTCATAGATTTTTCCCCCCAATAAATTATTAGAATATAAAAGTTCCTAAATAAATTTATATTTATACTAAAAATAAAAATATGGGGAAATACATTCAAGGAAAAAAACAAGGGCACATACATTTAAGGAATTAACAAAATATTCCTTGTCTATTCATTGAATACTCATATATATATATATATATATATATATATATATATACACACACACACACACACACACACACACATACCCTTGTACAAATTAATAGATCCAAAACGAATAATTCCATTATTATTTACTTATTTGTATTTTTCCAATGAAACATGACCCAGTGCACATGTTAGTACTTAGTATGTCCATTCCACAATGTCTTTCCTTGCAGATTGATCACAGATTCTTGATTGGATCTAAATCAGGAGAGTTTTTGAGCCAGTTGATAGTACTTTGATTTAAGGCTTTCCAGTGTGTTTGTTCAGCATTACAATTTCCTTGAAGTAACATCCATTTCAGACAATGGCTGTAGGACAACTAATCAACAGTTGAGACAACAGTGTCTGGATGTGATGAAAATCTGATGCAATCATGGATGATGCAATATTTTTTGAGGTCAAACAAATTTCATCATACACCCTGAAAATAGATTCATATTACTGAACACCCCTGCAAATGACCTAACCTGAGGAAAAAAAAATCGGTTACACCCTGTCACTCCAGTGGGTCTAAAACTAACAGTATGTTGAAAGAAAAAAAAAACTAAAGTGGTTGTCTCAATTAATTTGTACAGGAGTGTATATATATATATATATATATATATATATATATATATAAATACATTTTATGTTTTTACGTTCTTTTTTATAGATACAAGTATTTAAGTAAATGCTCTGTTTTTTTTTATAATAAACAGTATTAAATAACATTTGCCGGCCTGAATATCCGAGAAATTTTCATAGAAAATACTGTTTATTATAAAAAAAACAGAGCATTTACTTAAATACTTGTATCTATAAAAAAGAACGTTAAACATAAAAATGTCTTTAATAAATAAATTGTCGGACTTTGTCCATTTCTTAACATATGACGTCATTTGTTTACATTTGATATGCCAGAGCAGTTATGAATGTACGAGATTCATGGAAGATTGAAGTTTATAAGCAGTAAATTCGACCTTGCCTACGAACGCTCCTTTTGTGGCGAGAGGTTAGGCACGTCCAGCGTAAATGACGGTTCCAGATAGGATGCAGGTTCGAATCCTGTCAAAGGACGAATATTTTCTATGAAAATTTCTCGGACATTCAGGCCGGTAAATGTTATTTAATACTGTTTATTATAAAAAAATACAGAGCATTTACTTAAATACTTGTATCTATAAAAAAGAACATTAAACATAAAAATGTCTTTAATAAATAAATTGTCGGACTTTGTCCATTTCTTAATATATATATATATATATATATATATATATATTACCTGGTTCACACTCCTCTTTTGAACAGGATTAGATGTTTATCCCTTTGTTTCCAGGTTAGGGTTGGGTTTCGAGTTCCTTTCATTTTTTCATTCTCTGTCACTCCAGTATCTTCTTGCATCTGAGTGGCAATATCACCTTGCTTGAGGTAAATTGATTAAAAAAAAAAAAAGCTAAGATGGTGGGAGGCATTCCTCAAATTCTTTTTTTAGCTGAAGTGAAGAGAACCATTTTCTCCTATATGGCAGGCAGTGCATGCTGGACAATTTTCTCTCAGGTGAAGAGGAGATTTGATGTAAAAAAATTGTGGTTCTACAGAAGGATACTGAGAATAAAAAGGACATAGCATGCAAGCAATAAATAAGTTTTAAGGAAAATAGGCACAAAAATGAACAAGAAAAGTGATACTTAAAATTTCTATGACATATAATGAGGAAAGATGGCTTGAAAAATATGATACTCACAGGAAATACTGAAGACAAGAGGTGAACAGTGAGTAAAATATCAAACAAATAACAGAACAAAGAGTGATAATAAGGGGACAGATATTGCTTAGAGCTACAAAGGTTAAGAAGTTGTGGAGAGCCATGTCTTGAAAGATAAAAGAACAATCCTAAAAATGCCTTTTCTAACAGAGGAAATGAAGGAAACATTCTGTAAAGTCTATTAATTCTTAACAAAACTCAACTTGAATAAGACATGAAATGAAGCAAATCATCATATTCAGTCCTTAGTGAAATGTACCTCATCTGAAAGGGAATGTGAAAATTATCACTTTCTTAAATCCATAAAAACTCTTGATTCACTTAAGTGTAGTGAACTTTGTATAAGCTTTATAAAATTCAGAGCCAATGAAAACGATTCTATAAACAGTTTTAGATTTAAAAACTTCTGCCTGCACAACCTTCTGACATTGGAATGCATAAAAACGCAACTAAGGTTAGTGCAATAGACACAAAATTCATATTTTAACAGCAAGAAAATGGGTCATTGAAAACAATGAAAATCCATTTTCTATACAAGTCTGCTTGAAATTTTTTCTGAATCTTTTTAAAAAAAATGTTGTTTTTTTTTTTTCAGGATGCTTACATTGTTCTTAAGGATACACGCAAAACACTTCTCATTTTCCTCGAAATGTCAGTTTTTAAAGAAAAAAGGAAACAACAAAGGAAAGAAAGATGCTAAATTTTTTTTTTGACTTTTTTTTTTTGTTTTGCTATTGTCTTCCTATCTGTACACAACTTAAAGGTAAAGAGTAAGAACATTTAGGGGAAGAGGATAAACAGCAAAATTTTCTTCTTCATCATCATCATCATCATGATTATATTTGATCATCATCACCTTAATCACTATTATCCTCACCACCATCACCATGATCATCTTAATCATTCATATCACAGTCATCGTCATCACCATCATCGTCATCATCATCATCATCATCACCTTAATCACTAAACCATTACCACCATCATTGCCATCTTAATCATAATCATCATCACCATCATCATCACTAATCACTATTATCACTATCATTATCAGCAGTAGTATCATCATCACCACCACCTTCATCATTATGATCTTAGTCCTTAATATCACAATTATCATCATCATCGTCTTAATCACTAGCATCATTACCATCATCATCTTCATCTTAATCACCATCATCATAATCATCATCATCATTAATAGCATTATCATCACCAGCATCATTGCTTATAGTGATTTTCCAAGTGTAGCTTAGATGTGGCACAAGGCCCAAAATAGGGGGCATCTAGTGAAGATCAGACTCACTACTCATTTGTAATTGTTCTAGTGAGACAAGCTTGCTAACCATTACGCCGCTTCGAGGTATATGTATACATATGTATTTCATCTGTCAGTAATGTTTGCATTAATTATTGACAATTGGCAATACAAATTTCCTCATTTGCAATGTATTTCTACAGTAAATGCATATCTATTGTCTGTATAAAATCTCTTTTTCTACCAGTAATACTTACGTTAATTATGGAACACTGATAATCATATTTTTTTTTGATTTTGGATGCATTTCTTTTGTAAATGTTTGTACTAAGTGTATCCCTTGCATCATGTTTTCTATATACAAAGCCAGTGACCATGTGTGAGTTATTTCTGTAGTTAATTATCATATTTTATAGCAGAGTTCCTGAATGAGAGGCAATGATACAAGATGTCTCCACAAAATGGTCTTGGGACATTTTGGGGCCTCCTGAACTTTGATTTTCAATTTTCACTGGCATTGCTGTGAATTACAAGATATTTACAATAGTTTAAAGTAGCCAAATACTTTTGCATTGTACTATATATATATATATATATATATATATATATATATAAAAGTGAACATAAAAGTCAACACTTAAAGCTCTAAGTGTTGACTCCTATGTTCACTTTTATATTTACACACACTCTATCTCTGATATTGAGCACTTTATCCCATAAATATAGCATATCTTATGACTATATCTTCATATATATATATATATATATATATAAAATAAATAAATAGTTTTAAGGTGTGCTATATTTATGGGATAAAGTACTCAATATCAGAGAGAGAGTGTATGTAAATATAAATATAAAAGTGAACATTAAAGTCAACACCCAGAAGTTTACAGGCTATTTCTTGCTGAATGTAATCATCAGGCCACCTGATATATATATATATATATATATATATATATATATATATATATATATATATATTTAGGAGGTGAGACATTGCATTCCAACATACATTTTTTTAAAAAGTGCTTGATAAAACGTAGAGCATATTATTTTATTTTACATCATGACACAGAAATTTCTGTTTTGAACTTTAAATTTGTTTCATTATCAAGCGTGTCGTGATGTAAATTATTTTTTAAATAAAATATCATTAAAATATACATACATATATATATATATATATATTTTATATATATATATATA
Organism: Acanthosepion pharaonis; assembly: GCA_903632075.3. Classification (NCBI taxonomy): domain Eukaryota; kingdom Metazoa; phylum Mollusca; class Cephalopoda; order Sepiida; family Sepiidae; genus Acanthosepion; species Acanthosepion pharaonis. The sequence continues at coordinate 28,818 of CAHIKZ030005517.1, read as the reverse complement.
TATATATTTAATTGCTAATTTCTATTGTTATTTCAGAGTAACAAGTGTATCCTGGATTACCACAGTACCTGTCACTGCATGAGCTTCAGTTGATGCAAAAAGCATGAGAAATTGTCATTCTTAGTTGTGGGGTGGGGGAGATATGGATTCATTTCCCAAAGATATTTGTGGATAAGTAATTATAATGAACCCACCCAGAATTCAAACTTGCCTCTCTGATTTCTCATTCTGCGCCCCTATCCACTAGGCCATTCATACATCAACTTGTTACCAATGGAAATCAAAAAGAATGGGAATGATTCATCCCAGTGTTTGTGACATGCCAGAACCTAGCCCTAAATTTTTGAACTTGTGACTTTGTTCTAGTACAACCATCAACAACTCCCAAGGGTTCTGTCTACCCATTGTCCCTCCTAAGGCTTGGTTCAACCCATGATATGGTTTTCAGGCATTTTCCAAAGGTGCCACATACTGAGATCACCTCCTCCAGACTAATAACATTTTTCATACCCCTCATAATAAATAAAAATAACGCTATTTTTGGAAATCAGTAAATGGAGAAAGATTTGAAAGAAATTCAAAATTTGCTCATCGGTTTTGGAGTTGATTGAATAAAAGATGAAGTTTTATTTGCAGTCTGTGAGAGACTTAATCTCTGTTTGGAATGTCTAGAATTTAATAATTGGTGCAGGTTTTAACAGGTTTAAGATTTGGAAAGAAAGCTGTTTTGGAGTATTTTCATTTAGGAATTCAAATGAGCTTTCTGTACCCAAAAGACAGTATAAACTATAAATTAGATCCTTACTCCTTGAATCTTATTACAAAGGTTTTTATTAAAAGAAAAGAAATTGATGGGCCCTTTTTCTCAATAAATACCTCCTCCTATTACCAGCCTTATCGTCATCATCTTAGTCTCAATATTTTTACTTGTTTTTTTTCTTCTAATTTCCTTCATTTCTTTTTGCATTTGTTTTTTCTTTCTTCCACTTTCTTCTTTTTTACTTCATTTTTATTGTGCTCTTTCCTATTCACATCCACACATTGTTAATTGCTTCTTTCTTTTTAATCTCTGTTCTTTTTATTCTTTGCTTATTTCTTTCACTTTGCTTATTTTTGTCTTATTCTCTCGTCTCTCTTCTTATTTTTCTTTACTGTTTTCTTCTTCTTTACTGATTTCTTTCTCTTGTTCTGTATTGTTTCTTCTTTGCTTATATTTTTCTTCAATCTTCTCTACTCTTTCTTTTTCATCTCTTGTTTATTTTTTGGTGTTATTGTTGTTGTTCTACTCTTCTTTTTTTTCTCTTCTTCTTTTCTTTCTTTTTACCCATTGTTTGTTCTTTCTCTTGTTTTCAATTTTATCTTTTTTCTCTTTCATACATTTTTAATTGTATTTTTCTTCTTCTTCTTCTTCTTCTTCTTATTATTATTATTATTATTGTTATTGTTATTGTTATTATTAATTCCCCTTCTTCTTCAACTTCTTCATTTCTTCTTTTTCTTCCCATTGTACATTTTTAGTTTTCCCCCTTCTTTTTCTTTTACATTTTCTTTCTTCTCTTTCTATTCTTCTCCTTTTTATTACAGCCTTCCTTATTCTCCTATATTCATTTTTGATTACCTTCTTCTTCTTTTCCTTTTTCTTCTTTTTTCTTTATTTATTCTTTCTTTTCTTCCTCTTGTTCTCATTTTTATCTTTTTCTTTCTTTACAATTTTTATTGTCATTTTCTTCTTCTTCTTCCTTGATTTCTTTCTCTAAAACTTCTTTAGTCCTCCATCTTCTCAATTTTTTCTTTCAAACCTTTTTTGCTCCTCTTCTTTTGCATATCCAACTTTCCCGCTTTTTTTTTAATAAATTCCTTCAGTATGTTTCCTTGTTAGAATTCTTTTTATACTTTCATTCATTTTTTCTTCTTTTCATTCTTACTGTATCTTTCTTTTGACGTCATTCATTTTGCTTTCTTCTCTTTTCCATGCCATTCGTGTTCATTTTCTTTGGGTTTTTTTTTCTCCTTCTTTTTCATTCACCACTATTTTCTACCTCACTATTATTCTACACTTGACATTTGACACAAGCAAAAGTAAATTCAAATATAAAAAAAGACTTACTTTCTGTTTTACCCGAAATTTTTCATTCCAATAAAGTCTACTGCTTTCTTGTTTGCTGCCATTCTGGCCAATATCTCTGACAACCAATAATTGCAAATGAATGCTCACATTGAAAAACAATCTTCTCTGATTCCCCTCTATCAATTATAACATTATGCTCTGCTCTTTATAACTATATTTTCTGTCTCCTTTAATTCCCTTGTCAGTATGAAAGTACATTTTTGGCGTCAATCATTTTATTTCACCACCTGATTGACTCAACAAAATATATTTGTATATATAAGGACATTTATCTATCTTAGCATTTATATTTGTATTATGTATGCAAGTAGGTTTATATACGTGAATATATGTTGAATGTAATATAGATAATATTCATTACAAAGTTCTTTTCCTGACCAGACATGGAGTCACACAGCTGTCATGAATGAAGATCACTCAAGTGGATTATTAAAAACAGTCATGGAGACATGTGCAAAGTAAAGGGTATTTTTGGATCAAAGCAGTGATGCCCAACTAAAAATTGTAGTCAGTGAATATCACAAAGCAAAAAATGAAAGCTAATAATTTGAGGATAAACATGTTAAAGTAGAGCACTCTAGTCAATGGAAAGTAAGTTAATGAGGAAAAACACAGCAACAAGTATCCATCAAAGAACATATATATGTCATGTATATGATTCTCTCAGGTATTGGGCCACAATCTCATGATATGAGGTGATGCGGCTGCAGGTTCCATAGCAAGTTGATTTATACAGGATAGAGTTGCTAGTTGGATGCCCAACTAGTTATTTTTCTCCTAGTCTGGTGACCAACCAAACCTTAAAAGCCCAGTCTGCCTTACTATAACTGTGGGAGAAGAAGGGGATTTATACCAAAGGTATTTGTGCGAAAGTGAATGTAACAAACTTGTCAGAAATTTGAACTTGGTTTGCTAATTTCTCATCCTGAATTGCTAATTATTACACCACCTGCACATCCAAGCCTCAAAGAATAGCTGCATTCCTCAGGAGAAGAATAAAAATAAATGTTAGTAGATAAATTTTTTTTTTTTTTTTTAAGCATTATGCCCCAAGCAAGGCGTGAAGCCACTAGGATGCAGGGGGTTGCGGAAGATTTGGAGCGAGAGCAGATAGGAGTGATAGAAGAAAGGATGAGGAGAGGGATAGTGGATAGATCAAGGTAACTGGAGGTGTCGATTGACATTACATTTGAATAGTTGGAGATTATAGCTCTCAGGAAACAGTAATTGGGAAGGGTGTTCCACTGGCGAGAGGTGCGAGGTATGAAGCTATTGGAGTAGAAGAGATGGCTACATTTAAAAATTTCTATAGTGTAAGGGTGGGAGCGCAATGCCAGCCTCCTTAGGGGCGCTTGAATTCATGGAGTCTGGGAACCAGTGAAAGCAGCTCATCAGAGCAATTACCATGAAAGTATTTGAAAAAGACAGAGAGAGGCAACGTCATACTGTGAGAGAGTGACTGCAGACGAGACGCCAGATCAGGACCAATTAGATTACATATCCGTCTCTGGATCTTGTCAAGAACTCCGAGGTAAGCAGAAGGTGCCCAGCCCATATATGGCAGCAATACTCCATGCAAGGGTGAATGGTTGTTTTGTATATTTGAAGTATCCATTCAGGGGAGAAAAAATTTCCTGGCGCTGCACAGAGAGCCAACTTTTCCTCGCAGATGGAAGAAGCAATTGACTCAATGTATTTGTTCCATCTCAGGTCAGCAGTCAGCGTGAGACCGAGCAGACACAGGGAGTTGCTCTCAGGAAGTTGACTATCAGACATTTTAATGGGGGGACAGGGAAGGATCTCTATGGTGGTTAATGGAGAGTAATTTAGTTTTCGAGGTGTTAAAGATGACCAGCCAATTCTTGCCCCAGTTAACAACCGATTGGAGGTCCATTTCAAGACGCATGGCCAGGTTAGTTTTGTCGCCGACACTAGATTTGTTTTTGAGGCAGGAGTAAATTGTAGTGTCGCCTGCGTAAATGCCAACTTGGGAATCTATGGCGTCAGGAAGGTCATTGATGAAAATAAGGAAAATATTGGGGCCAAGGATGGAGCCTTGGGGAACACCTGCGTTCATGGGATAGGAACTGGAGGAGAATCCGTTGAGAACGACCTTCAATTCTCGGTTTGACAGGAATGATTGTATTAGATCAAACAGTCGACCAGTAATACCATAACCCTGGAGCTTACAAAGAAGGCCGGCGTGCCAAACCCTATGCCTCCCTACATACATATACATCAATGCATACACAACAAACATACAGGATGGCAATAAAGTCAGTATGCAGTTACTTACAATAACTATTAAGACAAAATTAATCAATAGTCTAGAAATTTATTATTAAAATGTTTCAGGTTAATTCTGGTTAATAACAATAAAATGCTATGTTAAACAATAGTAAATTAATTACTGATACTGTTTAAACTGCAAGCCATTTGCTTGAATGCTTTGCTTTTTTATTATAAGTAACACTATAGAGATTTTATCGTCACCCTGTATATTTGCACCTATCATAGTACAATGGTTATTTGTGAGACTAGTTTTCTTATGCAGTGAATTTTCTAATTACTAAGTGGCCCACTACTGTGACCTTGTGCCAAGCTTGGCTAAACATAATAAATAGATAAATATCTTCTTCTATGTGTTGTCTCCCTTCAGAATATGGTCGATCATGGCTCTCCACAACTTTCTATTCTTTGTAGCTCCTTGTAATGTTTGTCTTTTCACTATAACTCCCACTCCTTGTTCAACCATCCATTACATAAGATCTTTAGGGAGGTTATTGGCAGTTTCTGAATGTCCCTCTTATCTTCAATATGTCCTATGAGTATCAAATTCTTCAAGCCCTTATCTTCCTTATATGTCCCAAAAACAGTCTCATGGATTCTAAGTATAAGTAGTTTTTTTTTTCCATTCTACTTAAAACTTTCTGTTGCTTCAAGTCACCTCTTCATTTGTGAGGATATTGTCCAGCATTCACTACTATATTAGAAAATTGATATTAAATAGCAGTTCAGCACTCTTTTCTTTGTTTCTATTGCCTCATGTCTACCCTTCATCTGTGACTATGTCCATCATCTCCTGCCATATCAGAGGATTGATATTAAATAACAATTCAGAATTCTTTCCTTTGTTTCTGTTGCTGCAAGTCTCCTTTTCATCTGTGAGGATATCGTTCAGCGTTCACTTCCATATAGGACGATTGATATTAAATAGCAGTTCATCACTATTTTCTTTGTGTTGCTTAAAGTCGATTCTTCATCTGTGAGGATATTGTCCAGCACTCACTGCCAGATATTTAAATTTTCATACTTGCTTGATTTTTGTATTTCCATTTTGCAGATCACATCTTGAGCTGTTCTTCTTACTAATGACTATACATTCTGCCTTCTTACAATTGATGGTTAGTCCTTTCTTCTTACTTTCCTATACTACCTTCTCTAATAGTCCTACAGTTTCTTTTCTGTTTCTGCTGTCAATGCTGTGTCATTTACATATATTATGTTTTTAAGACTGTGTCTACCAGTAATAAATCCTGGTAGGACTTCTAGTTCTCTTAGGATTACTAAAGAAAAAAGAAACTGCAAAAAGTTACACCCTGAGGGTACATACAATTAAAAACAATTCATTGGGTCAAAAATATGGAATCTTTAGAGTTAAAATATTTTAGAATAGTCTTAGAGTAGTTCTTCCAGTACTGCATCAAAACAGAGAAGTTTATGGCTGAGAGGTTAGAATATCAGTATTTCAACCATGAAACCCAGTTTTGAATATTCTCATGGTCAGTTTGTCAAGTAGGTGACTTTATAATATCAGTCAAGGGAGATAATCGTGACATGTGGCCTCATTTATAAGTAACTGAGAACCATATCACAACATCAAAAATGTGTAGAGTTTTATCCTTTGTTTCCTGTTTAGGATTGGGTTTCTGGTTACTTCTAAATTCTTTGCATTCTCTTTCACTCCCCGTAGCCTTTTGTGTCTTAGTGGCATTATCACCTTGTTTGGAGTGAAGTGATTTAAAACAAAAAAAGGAAAAAAAAGCTAGACTTGTGAATGAAATTGGGTAGATGAAACTGTTTGAAAGCCATTGATGTTTGCATTAACACAGAGTCCCAAGTCATTACGATTGAAGGTTTGAGTGTATGGACTTTTTTTTTAACTTCTGATTATACCAGATTATGTGGCCTCTCCCAGAAATTCTAACTAACGTCTATTCAACATAGTTGCAGCTTGACCACAGTTTCGCTCTTTGGGTATGGAATAAACCCAAAGTGACTTGGACAAGCATTTGGAACAAGGATTCAGTCAGTCAGTTATGTGACATGCTTGGTACATGCTTAGGCAATCATGTATCTTTCGATAGATGACTGATAAGACAGATTTTTTTCCCGCAGTAGGTTGCCATTTCTTTCTGCAGTAGACCAGTTGCCATCCAAGGCTATAGAACCCAGTCTGTCCTGGCATTTACCCATAGGTGGGGGGGAAATAAGAGGATTCATACCTTTCCCAAGGGTATTAGCATGTAAGTGAATGCAATGGATTCAACTAGAATTCGGCTCTCCGAATCCTCGGCTCTCCGATTCCTTACTCTCAGCCGGTATCCATTACTCCACCGTGTCTCCTACAGTCAGTTATGTGGCATGCGTGGTATATGCTTAGGTGATCATGTCTTTCTATACATGACTGACGAGGCAGATCTTTTTTCCCGCATTAGTTTGCCATTTCTTTCTGCGGTAGGTCAGTTGCCATTCAAGGCTATAGAACCCGGTCTATCCTGCTATTCACCCATACCTTGGGGGTGGAGAAGAGGATTCATACCTTTCCCAAGGGTATTAGCATGTAAATGAATGTAATGGATTCGACTGGAATTCAAACTCGGCTCTCTGATTACTGAATCCGAGCTGCTATCCATTAATCCACCATGTCTCCTACAGTCAGTTATGTGCCATGCATGATACACGCTTAGGTGATCATGTGTCTTTTGATACAAGACTGACAAGGCAGACTTTTTTCCTGTAGTCGGTTGCCATTTCTTTCTGCAGTAGACCAGTTGCCATCCAAGGCTATAGAACTCGGTCAGTCCTGCTGTTTACCTATCACTGGTGGGCAGACGTTTTTTCCTGCAGTCGGTTGCCATTTCTTTCTGCAGTAGACCAGTTGCCATCCAAGGCTATAGAACCTAATCTGTCCTGCTATTCACCCATACCTGGGGGGGAGAGAACAGGATTCATACCTTTCCCAAGGGTCTTAGCAACAAGGATTTACCACTCTAAATAGACTATTATCTCCCAAAGCTGACAGATTCCAACTACCTCATTCGCAGCACATCTTTTACCAATTGTTCACTGAGCTTGACCTTGTACTTCTAAAATTTTAAATTTGTCTTATGCACATTTCAGTTCCCCCCTTTCTGCCTGTGTTTCTGTCTTCATCTTGGGTATCAGTGAACAGCGGATGGAGGCATTTAAATAATCATGCCTGTAACATTTACATTGGTGTAAAATCATATTTTGACATTTGTTTCTTTCACATTTCTTTGTATTTTTAATTTTTATCCCATGAGAAAAATGAAGGGTTCTTGGTTCATGGAAATACCTCGGATAGACACGATATGTAAACAGTCCTGTGTACAAATTGAGGAAAATGTATTAAAGCTGTTTGGACGTTATATTTGTGGTTGTATGAGCAGGTGGGAAGAAAAAGCAGCTGCACCTTCCTTCAGGGAGGGAATTTGAGTCTTTCATTGTCTTTATTCTTCTTACTCTTTGATTCTTTCATTGTCTTTATTGTCTTTTATTCTTTTAATGTTTCCTAATGTTTTATTCTTCCTTTCTAGCTCTGTCGTTTCTGAATAGTTTTTTTTTCTGTCTTCGCCTTGTTCTTCACAACATCATCATCATATTCTTTTTCTTTGTTGCTTTCTCTTTCTTCTTTGTTGCTTATTTTTTGTTCTTGCTCTCATTTTGTATTTCTCCTTCCTTTTTGTTTTCTTCTTCTTCTTCTTTTTCATCTCCTCCTCCTCCCCTTCTTCTTCTTCTTCATCATCATCTCCTCCTCCTCCTTCTTCTCCTTCTTCTTCTTCTTCTTCTTCCACTCCTCCTCCTCTTACTCTTACTCCTACTCCTGCTCCTACTCCTTCTTCTTCTTCATCATCATCTCCTCCTCCTCCTCCTACTACTACTACTCCTTCTTCTTCTTCATCTCCTCCTCCTCCCCTTCTTCTTCTTCTTCTTCATCATCTCTTCCTACTACTACTACTACTACTACTCCTCCTTCTTCTTCATCTCCTCCTCCTCCCCTTCTTCTTCTTCTTCATCATAATCTCCTCCTCCTCCTCCTTCTTCATCATCATCTCCTCCACCTACTCCCCCTCCTTCTTCTTCATCTCCTCCTCCCCTTCTTCTTCTTCTTCTTCTTCATCTCCACCTTCTCCTTCTCCTCCTCCTCCTCCTCCTTCTTCTTCTTCTCTAATCTTTCTTGGCCGATTTCTAGTACTATTTCTTTTTTGCTTAATTCTTTCTCTTTTTCTTCCCACAGTTTTCTTCTTCTTCATGTTTTTGTTTTTCTTCTTACTTGTTCTTCTCACATCTTTCATTTACTTCTTTTTTTTTCTTCTTCTATTCTTCTTACATCTTATCTTTGTTGTTGTTGTTCTTTAATCTTTCTTCTTCTTCTTCATCTTCTTCGTCTCCTTCTTCTTCACTTTCTACTTGCTTATTTCTACTTCTTCCTCTTCTTCTCTAATCCTTCCACCTCTTGTTCTTTTTCTTCTTCTTCTCATTTTGATTCTTTTAGTTCCTTTATCTATTCTACCTCTTTCTTTTATACCTTGCCTTTTTATCTTCTATTTTTCTCTTTTTCACTTTTTTCTTTTTCTTTCTTTTCCCCTCCTTCTCATAATTATTTTATTAGTTTTATTTTCCCTTTTTTTTTTGTTTCTTCTTCAATTCTTTTCCTGCCTCTCTATTTTTCATTTTTCATTCTCTATTTTTTCTCATCTTATCTCTTTCATTTTTCTTGCCTGGCCTATGTTTTGTTCATTTTTTATTTTTCCCCATTATTCCTTGCCTCTCTCTCTCTCTCTCTCTCTCTCTCTCTCTCTCTCTCTTCTTTCCTTTTTTGTTCACTCATCATTAGTTGTTTTTTCTTTCATTTTCTTCTTTTCTTTTTTGATATTTTTCTTTTATATTCATTTTATTCTTTTTTAATCCTCTCCAGTGTTTTTCTTTCTGATTCCATCAACTTGTCATTTTCTTCAGACCTCCCCTCTATTTTAATATCATCCTTTCTTTCTTTCTTTCTGCTTACTTGCTTACTTTCTGTAATTCATTCTCTCTCTCTCTCTCCTTCTCTCTTTTTTGCCTGCTTTTTTCTGTTTTCTTTCTTTCTTTCATTCCTGCTTGCTTTCTTGCCTGTGTTCTTTCTTTCTTTTGCTTGCTTGCTTTCTTTCCTTCCTTCTTTCTTTCTTGCTGGCTTCTCTCTCTCTCTCTTTCTTGCTTGCTTTCTTTCGTTTTTGCTTGCTGTCTTTCCTTTCTTCTTTCCTTCCTTCTTTCTTTCTTGCTTGCTTCTTTCTCTTTCTTTCTTGTCTACCTTCTTTCATTCTTTTTTCCTTGCTTTCTTTCTTTCTTGCTTGCTTGCTTGTTTGCTTTCATTCTTTATTTTCTTGCTGGCTTCTTTCTCTTTTTCTTAGTGCTTTCTTTCTTTCTTTCTTGCTTGCTTGCTTGCTTTCTTTCTTTCTTTCTTTCTTTCTTGCTTGCTTTCTTTTTTTCTTTCTTGCTTGCTTCTTTCTCTTTCTTTCTTGCCTACCTTCTTTCTTTTTTCCTTGTTTGCTTTCTTTTTTGCTTGCTAGTAAACATTCATTCTTGCTTGTTTGTTTTTCCCTCTCTCTTTCATTCCTCCTTTCTTTCTTTCTGTCTTGCTTTCTTTCTTTCTTTCTTTCTGTCTTGCTTTCTTTCCTTCTTGCTTTCTTCTTTCCCACTCTCTCTCTCTTTCTTTCTTTTTTGCTTGCTTTCCTTATTTCTTACATTATATCTTTCTTTCTTTCTTTCTTGCTTGATTGTTTGCTTTCATTCTTTCTCTCTGTCTTTCTTTCTTTCTTTCTTTCTCTTTATATATCTGATCTACATCTTTGTATTAGAAATTGAAGAATATGAACCTGTCCCTAAGTAATTGAACTAAAAATAATTCTTTATGTAACACCAACACAAAAGATAGTCTTCCACTCAAAAGAATCATAGGCATTGTTCAATGTAAGCCACTGAGCGCAGACTCTGCTAAGTGATAGAATTCTTTGTCGATACAGCCATGGCAACTTAGCAGAGTAGAGTTCAGCAAACAATCTTTTGTGCTTGGCAATAACGAAACTATTAATTTGAAGAGACATTTCACTGCTGTTTGTCAATGGCAACTTTCATTCCTTCTTGATGCCATCAGACAAACATTCAAAACAAATATTTGTTCATGGCTGTCAAGAAGCCGTCTTTACCAAAAAGTTATGGAAAAAGAAAAATGTAACTAATTTTTCTTTGTTTTATTTATTGTTTTAAACCTGATCTTTTTTTTTCTTGTAATTGTTTTCCTTGTGAGAGGTGGAGAGGTGTTGTGATTGATGTGTCTCAATCAGGTATGCTATTAGTATTTGTTTTCTTCAACTGATAAGTGCCAGAACTTTATTTAAACCACACCCACCTCCCCAGCAGGTTCGATAGAAATTTCATGGTGCATGTTTATAGTTTAGATATATTAGGCTATACAGAAAGTAATGTGTCATTCTGGGAATTAAACTGAAACCAGTTAAAATGTAACATTCTACTATTATGTGTTATTTTCCTTCTGGATTTCAGGACATGGGCGATCATGGCCCACCACAGCAACCTGACTTTTGTAACTCTAAATAAGGTTTGTCTTTTTTCTTTCCATTTACACAAGCTCACTAGTCAGGTTACTTGCTGTTTTCCTCTGTTTGCCTTCAATATGTCATGTGAGTGTCAAATTCTCCAAGCACTCAATCCTCACTTTGCATCCTGGAAAACCTAACAGTCTCTTTCTGATATAATTCTTCATTTCATTTTCATTTTCTTTAAAACTTCCTTGTTCCTCACATGTTCCATCCATGGTATTCTCTGCATCCTTCTGTAGAGCCACAATTGTTTGAGTGGAACTTACTTATCGCTGACAGAATATGGATGAAATATGGGTGGTTTGTGACAATGTAAGTGGCATGGCAGGTCCTAACCATGAAGGTCAGTTTTGGTGAAACCAAGAGATGCAGTTCATCTGAGAACTTTCCATGGTAGTAGCAATAGAGCAGTGAAAAGTTCACTATATCCTGCTTTGTGAGAGAGAGATTGAAGTGTGGAAAATAATTCTTTTCCAACAAAGATTTGGAGATGCTTTTGAACACTATCAAGACTGGAAAGGGAGATCTAGACAGCTCCTGTCGAAATATGGCAACAGTACTCCATTTTCGACCTGATCTGGCTCTTATAAAGTTAGAAGATAGCACGAGGAGTCAGGTACTTACTGGAGCAATACAGAGAACCAATCATTTTACCAGCATCTTTAGCGATGGATCGCATACAAGATTTCCACTTGTGGTTGGATGTGAGCTAGAGGCTCAATATTCTCTTGAGGCATAGATCCTCCTCAAAGGGACATCTGTTCATAGTGAAAGGCAAGAGTTTAGGGTCTGATCAGTGGTGATGGAATATAACTAGTTTAGTTTTAGAGGCAATGAATGTAGCCAGACAGTTTTATCCCCACTGGGAAATTAGTGTTACTTGAATTCTCATCTATGAGGTAGCATTTATCTAAAACGTCCAGTGATATGGTTCAATGAGTTAAATATCTTCTAAACTGTACATGTCTTATTAAAAACATCATCTCATCTTGTTAATTTGATTCCACAGGAACAAAAACTTTCTTCTTCTTCTTCTTCTTTTTCTTCTTCTTCTTCTTCTTCTTTTTTTCTTTCGTCTTCTTCTTCTTCTTCTTCTTCTTCTTCTTCTTCCCCTTTTCTTCTTCTTCTTCAATGTGCTATGTCACTTCAGAATGTTGGAATTCGTAGCTCTCCACAACTTTCTATCCTTTGATTCTCTTAATAAATTTTGTCTTTTCAACATCTATCCCAAATCCTGCCCCACCATCCATTTGCTCAAGCTCACCTGGTAGGTTACACATAATTTTCCTCTGTCTGTCTTGCCTTTAGTCTATCCTGTGAGTATCAAATTTTCCTAGTTCTCTTTCCTCATTATGTACCCTAGAAATTTTCATCTATTTTTTCTTTTTGTTTTCCTTGTCTCTAGTACTCCATCATTTTAAATCATGAGATACGATTGAAAAATAAAGTCTCCGATTATATTGCATTGCTAATAATGGAGATAGAATTAAAATGAAAGATATTGGTGATAATGGCTCCCCAAAATTTCCTATCCTTTTTAGGAATTAGAAAATTTGATCTGGTGAGTGTCAAGTTTTCCAGGCCTTCTTTCTTCATTATGTGCACTGGAAATTTTAAATGTCACTTTCTGTTGTTAAGTATTTTTTGTTTTTGTTTTCATTTTCTCTAAAACTTCATTGTTGCTCACATGTTTGATCCATGGCATTCTCAACATAAAATATATATGAGAGAATATGAGTTTGGAAGCTGAATAAATCTGGCTAAACTGTATATCTCAACACATCCAATGCCATAAATTTAAAAATAAAATAGATTTCAAATTCAAAATTCATATTTTTTTTCCCATAGTATAAGGGAGGAAACTTTTTAATTTTATTTATTTATTATTATTCTTATATATATATATATATATATATATATACAGGTAGTAATCCATTGGTATAATCCAGGCAAGTCCTATTAATACAACATAGGATATGAAATATGTTAAAACTGACTCACAAGTGTTGAACATCATCACTTGATAAGACACAGAGTGTGTTGAAACAAAATGGCTATTTTTGTAGTGATTTTATAACATACTTATGTTATAATTTTTTTATAAAAAATAATTATATATATATATATATATATACATACATGTGTGTGTGTGTGTATGTATGTATGTATGTGTGTGTGTGGTCTTCAGTGCAAAGTGCTCAGTATCTGTGATAGAGCCAATATATCCAATTGTATAGATATTAGTTTTGTAACCCTGGGTTTCACACTTTGCAATCATCAGGCAAATGCAAAAAATGTAAAAGTGTGAAGCCCAGGCTTACAAACTAGTATCTAAACTTTACTGATATATATATATATATATATATATATATATATATATATCTATATATATATATATATATATGTATGTATGTGTGTGTGTGTGTGTGTGTAAATTTTGCAGCTAAACATCTTCAATTTGAAATCTAGAACACTGTATAATGCAGTAAAACAAAAAGTTGAAATGTTTTGAATTTACAGAAATACATAAACACATTCACTGACAATTTAACCCCCTGAACATGCTCTCAGATGAGATTGAAAGTATTTGGGAAAATGAAAATTATTTGAATGAAAATTTTGGTATTTTTCCTAATCAATTTTCTAAGGCCAACAAGAAATTAATCCGTGAACTTGAAAGGATCACAACCAACATAAATCAATATGATATGTCTAAATTATCTACTGTTATTATTTTTAATATTTATAATCTGTTTTAATGAAAATATGCTGCCTAAATATGCAAACACACACAGACACACACAAACACACACACATAAATATATATATATATATATATATATATATATATATATAAAAAGAAAAACAGAGCACTTTATGGTTCCATTATAATAATTTATTTCACCAGAGCCCTTTTAAAGGACGCTGGATCATCAGATTGCACTTCCAAAAATGAAACGAAAAATGAAATTAAAATTGATGGGTAGTGTAAGTTTTTGTAATTAAACAGAGAGTGTAAAAGGGATAGTTAAAGAGACATGGTAGAGTTTAGGGAGGGATTAATTTCATATCTCTCTCAAGCATACTTAGTATTTGGGGGAGGAGAAGTGACCAGACCTTGACCTATTTAAATGGTTAGCTTAACGGAAGTGATATATTGAAATGGGAGGGGAGAAGAGAGAAAAGAAAAGGGAAAAAGGAAAAAGAAACAAGAGGGAGAGGGAAGTAAAGAGAAAGAGGCTGTAAATAAATTTTAGCAATTTATGTAAAAAATAAATTTTAATGCTTGATAGTAATTTAGATGTCTAAAAATAACCTGAAGAAATTAATTTAATGCTTGCTAGCAATTTAAATATTTAACATTTTTACAAATAATTCAGTGATTTAATATAAGTTAAATACTGTATTTATTAACACATTCATAGATAACATATCAAAAAAATTTTAAACTATAACAGTTTGTTTACCCGACCAATAGCACTCTTTTAATATTGTAAAAGACAGTTACAGTAACATCAGTTTGAATCTAATTTATGAATGTAATTTGTAATTATTTTTAGATGGGTAATCTTTCTTACTTAAAGTTTAGGTTTCGAATTAAGATGGAGTAATATTTGAAGGTAATATTAAAGATTTTGTTTTTTTCATATATATATCACATACATACATTATTGAAGTTTTAAAATTACTTTTATTAATATTTAATCTCACTTTCTCTTTTAATATTCTCTAATTAGAATTGTGAGATTAAATATTTATCATCTGGAGTCATTTTCATTTTAAATTGATAATTTAATTTAAATTTAAATATATCAATCTTTAACTATCAATATTGATAGTAAAATATTAAATCAGAAATATTTGTTTGGATATTTAAACACTTAAGTCAACACCTAACGTTAAACATTAACTGTGAAATTAAAGAAAAAATTTAAATAAATTTAAATATAAATATATGTAATTACTTGTAAATGTCTGTGTATGTAATTTATGTATGAATATGTATAGGTACCTGTGTATATCGATACATGTGTGTGCCTATGTGTGTAATTGCGCATGTAAATGAATGTATGTATATATAGGATTTGCATAAGTATATATGTGATATATATATGAAAAAAACAAAATCTTTAATATTACCTTCAAATATTACTCCATCTTAATTTGAAACCTAAACTTTAAGTAAGAAAGATTACCCATCTATATATATATATATATATAATTCCCTCAAGAAGAACATTATTTCAGTTTGATGAAATCCTTTTAAAGGATGAAGCATGTTACATTGCACTTTTTTCTATTTTGTCATTCATTTAGCCAAAGTATATTTTTTTTTTTAAGCATTACGCCCCAAGCAAGGCGTGAAGCCACTAGGATGCAGGGGGTTGCAGGGGGTTGCAGAAGATTTGGAGTGAGAGCAGATAGGAGTGATAGAAGAAAGGATGAGGAGAGGGATAGTGGATAGATAAAGGTAACTGCAGATGTCGATTGACATTACATTTGAATAGTTGGAGATTATAGCTCTCAGGGAAACAGTAATTGGGAAGGGTGTTCCACAGCCGAGAGGTGCAGTATGAAGCTATTGGAGTAGAAGAGACGGCTACATTTAAAAAAGTTTCTACAGTGTAAGGGTGAGAGCGGGATGCCAGCCTCGTGGGCGCTTGAATTCATGGAGTCTGGGAACCAGTGAAAGCAGCTCATCGGAGCAATTACCATGAAAGTATTTGTAGAAAAGACAGAGAGAGGCGACGGCGCGTCTGTAAGAGAGTGACTGTAGACGAGATGCCAGATCAGGGCCAATTATATTACATATCCGTCTCTGGATCTTGTCAAGAACTCCGAGGTAAACAGAAGGTGCCCCAGATCATATATGGCAGCAATACTCCATGCAAGGGTGAATGGTTGATTTGTATATTTGAAGTATCGATTCCGGAGATAAAAATTTCCTAGTGCGGTACAGAGAGCCAACTTTCCTCGTGGTGGATGAAGCAATTGACTCAATGTATTTGTTCTATCTCAGGTATATATATATACCAGATAAGTGTGATTAAAACAACAGAAAAGAATAATGAAAATGTTTACATTACTGTAAAATGGTACTCTCAAAAAGCAAATAAATTAACAAAAACCGCTTAACCTGTTTGTTGTTCCATTCTCATCAGTGCTCAACAAGGACAAGAAATGTGCACAGCTACTAAAATCAGTGAAACCATAGGCAGAACTTTATATAATAAATGTTTAAACATCAAAGGCTAATTATAATTAAACCTAACAGCCTCTCATTCTGTTTACAAAGTGATGGCTGGAAAGACTTAATATAAATTGACTCTAAAACCGTAAGACTGAAATCTGAGTGAATCTGCCTCAATACCAAGAACATCTCTGGATTATAGGACCTGGCACATTGATAACTGTTTAATAAATTATCATCTACCAGATGCATTAACGTACCTACTAAAAATAGTTCAAATTGTCTGTCTGAATATTGGCTAATATATTCTTGTTTCTAACTTTGGAGCTGTTCTACCAATGTGGGAATGGCTTTGAGTCTTAAGCATAATTAGACATTTTATGATTATATATTTATTATAAAACAACTAGTATCTAGTATTATTGATTTTAGGTGTTGTGCCCATTTCTTGTCCCCAATTGAGGTCTGATGAGAGAGAAATGACTCTCTGGTTAAGCTGCTTTTTATTTATTTGTTTTTTTGTTAAGTCATTTGCTTTGAAAATATTTGTATTATTCTTCCCTATTGTTTTAACAAGTCTGTTTTAATCACAATTATTAAATTCTATACAAAAGTGTTTGATGAAGACCACCACAAAGAACCTTTGGAACTGCTAGCTAATCTTGATATATTTGGTAAGGATAATAGAATAATCCAGAATAATGGCAGCAAACCTCCTGCATATGGATAGAAAAAGAATTCAGTAAATATACAAAAATAGAAAGAGGTCTAAGTCACAGATTTGTTTTCTCATCAGATTTATTCAACTTATAGTGAGACAATTCTGAGAGAATTACCAGGATCCATTATTGTGGCCACAATCTTAAGATATGAAGATGACACAGAGTTGATAGCAAATATAGAAAAGAAACTATAAGAACTCCTACAGAAGGTAGTGAAAGAAAGTGAGAAGAAAGGACTAACTATCAATTGCAAGAAGAGTGAATGCATGGTTGTTAGCAAAAGGGACAGCCCAACATGCAAATTAGAAATGGGAGATATCAAAATCAAACAAGTACAAAAATTTAAATGTCTGGGAAGTGTTTGATTAGAGGATGGAAAATGTGACACTAAAATCTGTAGGTGCAATTGGATAACAAAAGATGCCTTCCAAAAAGTTAAGTAAGATATTAAGAAACAGGAAAAATTTGGGGTAAACAAAGAAATGAATATGGAACTGTTACTTAATATCAGTTGTTTCCTTAAAGCTCCTCTTCAAAATAATTTCTTTAGACCTCATCTAAGAAATTATTTTTGCAACCACATCTTAGAAATAATTTTTTTAGTTGCCATGGTAAAATTTATTCCTTTACATATTATTTTTAAAATTATTTCTTTCAACACCATCTTAGAAATTATTTCATGTTAACTCATCTTAGAAATTTTTAGACCTTTTCTTACAAAATTCTTTAGACTTCACCTTACAAATTTCTTTCCCAGACCACATCTTAAAAATTATTTCTTTACACCTCATCTTTGAAATTACATTTTCAGACCTTAACTTACAAATTTTTTTTAGACCTTATCTTGGAAATTATTTTCTTAGACCTCATCTTACAAATTGTTTATTTTGTCCTCACCTTAAAAATTATTTCTGTAGACATCTTAAATTAAGTCCTAAGACTTCATTTTAGTAAATGTTTTTTGTGTTTTGACACTTTTTATCTTTTTTGTTTTTTACAGAATAGAAGTCAAACTGCAAACCAGTTAATCACAGAAGAATCAGCACCTCATTTCCTCTCAAAGTCTTCAAGACATTTGTCGAGATATCAAATAACATTGCCTGGAGCAATTGGAATTATTATCCTTGAGAAATCTTGGCAAAGACAAAAAACATGGAATTTTTCTTGGCATTTGTTGATTAGTCATAACTTTCCACTGGAAAATATTTATCAGTTAAACTATCGTTTAAGTCTGACAGAATATGCACGAAACAAAATACCTCACTTGGCTCACAGAAAACTTCCTCATTTACCAAATTCCATGTTAAATTTCAAATTGTTATTTTTGTAGTGTTATTCTTTTTTGTTATTTGGATATTTTTTTTTGGTTCAGGTTATCCTTTCAAGTTTCAAGAAATAATTTTTGAATGGATTAGTATTCATTTTCACTGGAGTTGTAATGGGAATCTAAAATGAACAACGCCCTTCAATGAAATGGCAATCTTTGCTCTACAATTAATACATATATATATATATATATATATATATATATATATATATATATATATCCAGGTAAAAAGGTAACAAATGGAGTATAATTCCACTGTATATAACATTTAATTTAAAAGAGGGATCAATCAATACAGAGTATAGCTAAATATTTACTCCATTTGTTTCTAAACCTAAAATAAATAATAATTATATACCTTTCTATTCAGATGGTGTAGACATTTCTGGATGATTTGGATGTTATGCATGCCATCCATATCAGAGTGTAGATCTGATGAGCGATTTAAAGATGTCACTGGAGTCTTCAGGTGAATATACAAAAAACGTCAGATAAAATATGTCACAAAAAACTGTTGGAACTTCTAGGTAACCTTTGGGAAGGATATTAAGAATAATCTAAAACTTATACTGCCAACAAACTGCCTGCATATGGACAGAAAATGATTTCAGTAAACATACAAAAATAGAATGGGGAGTATGTCAAGAAAGTGTCTTCTCACCAGACATATTCAAACCATACAGTGAGGTGATTATGAGCGAATTAAAAGTAATATCAGGATACATTACTGGCGGCCACAATTGTACCAAAATTAGATATGCAGATGACAGACTCGAAAGCAGACATAGAAAGGAAAACATAAGAATTCCTACAGAAGTTTGTGAAGGAAAGCAAGAAGAAAGGACTAACCAAAAGAAGATAGAATCGTTGTCAGCAAATAGAACAGTCCAACATGCAAATTACAAATTGGAGATACCAAAATCAAGCAAGTACAAAATTTTAAATATCTGGGAAGTGAACAACATATGGAAAGTATGACACTGAAATCCAAAGAATTTTGTTAGAAACAAAGAAAAGAGTACTGAACTGTTATGGCAGGGAACTCTGAACAATCTCAGATCGAGAAACTTGAATCAATAGAAATGTGGTTCTACAGGGGGATGCAGAGAACACCATGAACTGAACAGGCAAGCAAAGTTTTAGAGAAAGCAGAAACAAAAAGGACACTCATACATAACAGGAGAAAGAAATAGTTGAAATTTCTAGGGCACATAATGATGAAAGAGGGCTTGGAAAATTTGATACTCACAGGACATATTGAAGGTAAGAGGGAGAGAGGAATACAGTGCATGACCTACCTAACGGGTTTGTGTAAATGGTTGACAGAACAGGGTTTAGGAAAGATAGTAAAAAGATAAAATTTACTAAGAGCTACAAAAGACAGGAAATTGTGAAGAGCCATGATCTCCCACATTCAGAAAGGACACAGCACATAGAATAAGAAGCATCTTACAGTGTGAGACAAAAGTATTCCTAGTATAACCTATCCTGTGTTCAACTTCTTTGTCTTCTATACTAAATTTGTTATAAATAATCCATACACTGAAAAGAATTCTGGCTATATTTCTGAGATGAGGTATTATGTACACTTTTTACATTGTTTGAACTATTGTTCTCATTTTTGTTGCCATATTTATCACAACGTTTTTGCTGTTGTATGCTCTGGCCTTCTTCAGGTGGTTGGAATGTCGAACTGAACCCTTTATTTTGCTCGCTGGGGTGGACTGTTCTAGTTTCATGTGCCATGTCTAATGAATGTCAGTTATAAGTTATCTCCTGTTAATTCCCCTCTCCAAGTTCTCCACTGTCTTAACCAGGTATTGAACTCACACTCTTTGGGTCCTGTCACTGGATCTAACTAATACCTTTATCCACTGTAACATGTGTCCGGAATTTAGATCCAGTGAGAGGACCCAAAGAGTGTGAGTTCAATAACTTTATGACAGTGGAGAGGGTTTGAACTTTGTAAGGGAGCAAGATAGATTCTGGGGAGGAAAATTATCTAGGACAACACAGCAAGCCATATTTGTGAGCAATTGACTTGTTATAATCATTCTAATCCATGTCAGTGAAATATGTTAGACATAAAAGGTACAATTAAAATATAACTTAGATAATGTTTACATCCATTTTTATCTACAGATTGAAAATAGAATATTACTTTTCAAATGACCTCATACATTTGTTTAAAATGACATTTTATTTATGTGAATTAACTTAATGTTGACCAGTTTGACAATGAATATATTAGTTGCATTTTTTATGATTATTATTTCCAGGTCTAGTGGTCTTTTGGCCACTGCTCCAACCACTAAGTCAAATATTCTACAAGTCAAATATTCTACAAGTCAGAGTCACAGATATATCAAAAGGCAGTGGTTGATTTTTTTTTTTTTTTTTTTTAATAAATTCACCCCCAAGCAAGGCAAGAATGCCACTTATACATAGACAAGAATGCCACTTATACACAGGAGGTTACAGGAAGAGAAAGTGAAAGAGAGAAGACTGAGAATAGGGAGGAAACGATAAAAGATGAATGAGATTCAAGAAGGCTAAAGATGGCATGATGTTGAATTTCATTTTTTGAAAATTGTAGTTATCAAGGAAGCAAGTAAAGGGAAGGGTGTTCCACAGGCAGGAAGTGCCAAAAAAAAGAAAGTAGAAATGGTGATTGCATTTAGCTATTTCAAAATTAAAAGGGTGGGACATAGATGCCAATCTGGTAGCAGGGTTAAATTCCTATAGTTGGGGCACCAGAGAAAATACTTGTCAAAGCAGTTGCCATGAAAATGTTTGTAGAAAAGACAAAGGAAATCTAATTCACACTGGTGAGAAAATGACTGAAGTCAAGATGACAAGTCAGGATCAGTTACATTACAGATCTGACTTTGTATTCTGCCAAGAACCTCATAATGAATAGCAGGAGCACTAAAACAGATATGGCAACAGCATTCAATGCACATACAAATTGTAGCAAATATTTGTAGAAAAGACAAAGAGAAGACACGTCACATTGGTGAGAATGTGACTGAAGTTGAGATTGTTGCAGTTTTTTGTGTATAATAGTGAGCCAATCCAAATGACTTGACTCATTTTATAGTCCACCAATAGAAGGTTAACCAATCAGAAGACGTAGAATATTCAATCCGTCGTGTATAAAGGCGGCCATTTTGTCTACTCTACCCGAATGACCAGTCCAGTTTGTCAGGCGAAGAGAAACAGAAGGACGAACTACGCTCTGCTACTTTTACCAAAATATCCACTGCTAACTTGAACAACGCTTCCCTACTGTCTTCGAAATATTCACTGTTAACCTCTCGATTCTATACTCGAAGACGACCGTCATCATGAATAACAGAGATACTTGGTCAGGTTTTAGATGTTAAGCTTGGAAATAGGGGAGAGTGGAAGAGTCATCTATTCCTTTTAAAAGGTCAACTTTTGTTGACCTTTTATTAACCCCTTAAATGTTTATCTTTTTTCTATTCAACAATTCATTTTGGTGCATTTTTTTATAAATTAAAAGTATTTAATACAAGCATCATGAAAATAGGGTTTTATTTTCTTTTATTCAATATTTTTGTTTAAAAGCATTCCCTGACACACACCTTGGTGAAAAATGAAATAACTCATGCATTCAAAGAATATACTGCATACAGTTTTAAAAAAACTGAATGCACAAAGCATGCAACCATAATTTTCTAAATTTCATACCCAAATCCAGAATGCTGTTACATAAAAACCATTTATATATATATATATATATATATATATATATATATTTGATTACATAGATAATATCTTTGCTAGAGAGCAGAGAAATATTTTTCTGCTTCCTAAAAGCCATAAAATCTCTTCATTCAGCTCAGAAATATAGGGTGGCCACTGAAAAACTGAAGATTTGAAAAAGTCATAATTTGTTCATTTTTAATCTTTTTTTATTTTCTTTTTGTTGCAGCTTATAGAGCATCACTGGGAGATTAAAATGGCTACATATGATGTTCAACAACAAGTAAAACTCATTGAGTTTTTCTATTCCAATGAAAGATCAATTTTTTTTTTTTTTTTTGGCATATCACCCCAAGCAAGGCAGGAAGCCACTAGGACACAAGGGGTTACAGAAAGTTTAGAGCCAGATCAGATAGAAGTGATAGAAGAAAGGATGAGGGTAGTGGATAGATCAAGGCAACTGGAGATGTCGATTGACATTACACTTGAATAGCTGGAGATTATAGCACACAGGGAAACAGGAATAATGAAGGGAGTTCCACAGGCGAGAGGTGCAAGACATGAAGCTATTGGAGTAGAAGAGACGGCTACATTTAGGAGTTTCGACAGTGAAGGGGTGAGAGTGGGATGTCAGCCTCGTAAGGCGCTGGAACTCATGACGTCTGGGAACCAGCGAATGCAGCTCCTTGGAGCAATATCTATGAAAGTATTTGTAGAGGAGACAGAGGGAGGCGACGGCGCATCTGTGAGAAAGTGACTGTAGACGAGATGCCAGGGCAGGGCCAACTACATTGCGTATCTGCCTCTGGAGCCTATCAAGAACCCCGAGGCAAACAGAAGGGGCACCAGACCATATATGGCAGCAATACTCCATGCAACGGTGATTTCAATTCAAAGAAAATACTGGCACCATTTTAAAGTCAGAGTATATCTCCTAGTAATAATATGATTTGGAACCTAAAAGATAGAAGTGAATCAGTCAGTGATCTTCTAGGAAGAGGTCCTAAGTGCACTGTGTTGCGCTGACACAGCAGCGGAAGCTGTATGAAAGAACATCACTTCAGAAGATTCCGAAACTGGATTTAAAAAGGTGATTCAAATGGTTCAAACTTCACTACCCTAAGATACTCATGTCTTCCAAAAAGTTATTTTTCTTTTATATCATTTAGTCTTTCAGTGGCTACCCTGTAGCTAAAATTGCAATTCTGATTGTTGCCACTGGTCTGATAAAATTGATGCTGCCAGGTATAAGAAGTTCAAAATAGATTTGTTGTTGCTCTAAAATATAATAGGATACCCAAATATTTTTGATTCCGTCTAAAATCAATAGTTATCTTATAAATGTGTTTACACCTGAAATTCTGAAAAGTATAAAATATTTAAATAATACCTATTCTCAGGACACTCTAGGAAGGGATTAAATATTCAGGATAATTCCCTAGGGGATAAATACTTATGAATAAATGTTTTGAAAAGAAAATTTTTTTTAAATAATACCTATTCATAGGAAGGGATTAAATACTCAGGATAATCAACTAGGAGATAAATATTTGGGATAATCCATGAAGAGGCTAAATGGTCAGGATAATTCCATAAAGAGTTAAATACCCTGGAAAATCCATTTCATGATGAAATACTAGGAATGATCCATGAAGAGCTTAAATACACAGGATAATCAACTAAGGAGTTAAATCCTGAAGATAATTCACTAGGAATTACATACTTTGCATAATCCATGAAGGATTAAGTTAATCCATTTAGGAGTTAAATACACAGGAAAATACACAAGTGTTAAATATTTGGGATATTTACGGAAGGGATTAAATACTCAGGATAATTAACTAAAGAATTAAATATTCAGGATAATCCATTTAGAGATCAGTTAGATGGAATAATCCATGAAGGGGATAATTCATTAAGCAGTTAGATACTCATAATAATCAACTGGGGGTTTAAATAATTGGGATAATCTATGAAGGAATGAAATAATCCACTAAATAGTTAAAACCTCCAGATAATATATTAAATTTGAGAACTCTTAATCAGTTAAAATAAAATTACTATCCTCATCCAAGTTATGTAGAACCTTACCTTGCAAGTTTGGGACCAGTGCTCTAACTACTAAGAAAATTCTACCAGGATATATTGCTGTCATTGTTTTTGTCTGTCAACATAATTATCTCTGTGGAATAAAGCATGCTTTTTTTTATGAGCGAATAATACAAACCCCTGAAATAACTTTATATAATTGCTAGGTATGCAGTAATACCTTTCTACACTTTCAGGGTAAATGAGAAGTTTTTTTTTCTGTCAGTTTCTTATTCTTCTTCTTCTTATTATTATTATTATTTTTTTTTGCTTTTATGTGTGTTCGTTTGCATCTGTGTGCATGTATATGTGTGTGTGTGTGTGTGTGTGTGTGTGTGTGTGTGTGTGTGTGTGTGTGTGTGTGTGTGTGTGCTACTTATTCTCAAGCTCCAAAATTGTTCTCACAGCAACAATG
Source organism: Acanthosepion pharaonis (assembly GCA_903632075.3). NCBI lineage: Eukaryota > Metazoa > Mollusca > Cephalopoda > Sepiida > Sepiidae > Acanthosepion > Acanthosepion pharaonis. The sequence goes on along the minus strand of CAHIKZ030005517.1, from coordinate 4,315 downwards.
ATACTTTTATTATCCTCTGCATTGCAAATTGCTGGGTGATTTGTCAAAATGTTTTAAGACAGCCACACATCTTTGAAAGTAAGTAATTCTGCGTAAGCAGGTGCACAAGTGAAAGATAAAAATAAATTAACAAATTAATTAGCGCTAATCAAGAGACCTGGAATTAAGATCATTAATATCTCATCTTAATGAAGTGCAATCATTTTAAACTCCTGATATTGTATATAAACATGCAAAATATAAGCATATACAAAATCTTTTTGTCCTACATTCATACCTAGCATTCAATTTTTTCTCAATATTGTCACAGTGAATTATATTTGAATTCTCTGGTGCATTTTGCTGATGGACCAGTAATATTTTTTTTTTTTTCAGGGAACAAAAACATTTTTCACTACTTTTGTTATATTTAGTTCAAAGGGAACCTAAGTTCACTCTTTAGATTTTTTTCTTTTTAATCATTCTATCCCAAGCAAGGCAATAAATCCACAATCCACTAAGAAGCAAGTTGTTACAGAGTGTTAGATAATATGAGAAAAAAAATTATTAGGGATAGAGAACAATAAAAGAACAAAAATTAAGAAGACAGAAGATAACAAATGACATTTAAATTTTTGAAGATCAAAGTTGGCTAAAAAAGAGTTCCACAAGTTAAAGAAAGTGTAAATTATGGTTACATCTAACCATTTTAACATCAAAATAAAGAGACCTTGCCGCCAATCTAGTACTGCGCTTAAATTCATAAAGTTTGGGTAATATAAAGGAAAATTCACCAGAATAGTTACCATGGAAGTATTTATAAAAATGGCATAGGGAAGCTACATTACGGCAGTGGAAAAGTAACTGAGGCTGAGATGTCAGGTCAGAGCCAATAACATTTCAAATTCTTTAGAATTTATCAAGATTCTCAAAAAGTATATTGCAGGAGCACCAGACCAAATGTGGCAACAATATTCAAAATAAGGATGAATGGTAGACTTATAAATCTGTAATATAGATTCTGATAAGAAAAATTCCCTAGCACAACACAGTGAACCAACTTTCCTAGCAACAGACCTAGCAACTAATTCAATATAATCTTTCCACTTCATGTCGGCGGAAAATGTTAGTCTGAGAAGTTGTAATATGTCAGTCTTCCTCAGCATCAACTATGCTGAGGAAGGCAAAAAAGGTTCTTTAAGAAGATTAATAGGGAGTAGTTTCATTTTGTTGGTATTAAAACTAACAAAGCATTTCTTGCTCTGTTTAAGAGGTCTTTCATTTTGGGTTTGAATTTCTGAGACAAAGTCTTATAACTATTATACATTGATTCTGTCAAGCCATTTTTCTGCTCGTTATTTGTGTTATTGTAACATTTCAACTACCATATTATCGTGTTTATTTATTTATAACAAAAGATGTTAATTTCTCTCTGAACTTTTAAATGCAGACTATTGTACACATCTTTGTTGTTGTTATAACAAGGATTCAAACATTGTAACCTCTGGCCATCATTAGATGTATATCTGAATATTCTTGCCATATATATCGTCTGGTGCCTCTGCTGTTCACCTTGAGGTTCTTAACAAAATCCAAAGATGGATATGCAATGTGATAGGTATTGACCTGGCATCTCAACACCAGTCACTTTCTCAGAGATGTGATGTGGCTTCCCTCTGTCTTTTCTACAAATATTTTCATGGCAACTGCTCTAACGAACTACTTTCACTGGTGCACCAACTGCATGAATTTAAGCATGCTACTAGATTGCCATCTCAGTCTCACATTTTTACTGTCAAAACAGTTAAATGTAACTGCCTCTTCTAATCCAATAGATTCTTCTCTCGCACTTCCTGACAGTGGAACTCCCTTCCTATTACTTGCTTCTCTGATAACTATAATCTTCAAAAATTCAAATGTAAAGTCAATCAATGGCTTCTGATGCCTTGATCTTGATCCCCATCCTTCTTTTTATCCTTTTCTCAAACAGCCTTCTTTTCTCTTATTTTTTCTCTCTGTAACCACTTGTGTGCTAGTGGCACACCTATCTTGCTTGGGGTGAAATGTTTGAAAAAAAAATCCCTACATGGAATTCTGAACCCTTTATTTAATCTACAGGGTTAGACTGTTCTTTATCTTACTGCCTATGTCTGGAGATATCTCATTTAGTTCTGACTTTTAGTATATCAAATGTAAGAAAATAAGTCCAAAAGAATCAATCAGTCAGTCAGTTATGTGCCATGCTTGATACACACTTAGACGATCATGTATCTTTTGATACATGACTGATGAGGCAGATTTTTTTCTGGTAGTAGACTGCCATTTCTTTCTGCGATAAACCAGTTGCTATCAAAGGCTATAGAACCCAGTCTATCCTGCTATTTACCCATAGGTGGGAGAGCAGAAGAGAATTCATACCTTTCCCAAGGGTATTAGCACATAAGTGGAATTCAAACTTGTCTCTCTGACTCCTCAATACAAGCCACTATTCATTACTTCACTGTGTCTCCCCTGAATCAATAGAATCACAAAATCAATACATAATAATAATAATAACAAGAGATAATAATAGAAATAAAGTCTAGAAAGTACAACAGGCAAAATATTGGGATAAAGACATTAAATGTTATGAAACGAGTCCCAACATTTTCATTTTTAATTATCCATTGTTTATAATTAATCCAAATTACCATAGATGCAGTTTTTATTGTGTCTTCAGTAACAAAATTTCTCAAAGAATTTTTCTAAGTTTGTGGGGAAATGTTGACACAAAATATTGTTAGGTTCTGAAAATTCATTTTGTGAGAAACCATATATGATACATCTACAAATGAGAACATAATTCCGTAAGATGAGATAAAAGATGCTATTGAGACATTCATCAAAGATTAATAAATTAAAACTGTCTGGAGATTAAAACAATTGAAATATTTTGTAAAAGACAACAAAAAGCAAAAATGAGGATTACTGTATAATAAGAATAACACATTCTTTCAGGAATTTAAAAAGAAATTCAGACTAAAAGAAGAATCATGGTAAAGATAACAAAGTTGGAGGCACAATTCTGACAGAATTACTGTATTTGGTTGTCACACATGAAATGATGCACTTTATAGGAAATTGATAAAAAGCTTCAGAAATGTTAATTAACTAGTTTATTTAATTGAAATTGGCATCATGTTGAGGAATGGCTGTTCTGCAATGTGCCTCTAAATCCTTGATCCCATCTTTAAAAATTCTCATCCTTTGATGTGATAAAGGGTTTAAATGCTTTGATTACCTCTTCCTTATTGGAGAATGTTTTATTGCATATGAAAAGCTCAAAATTCTGAATTAAGTGATAATCAGTAGCAGAGATATCAGGTGAATATGGAGGATGAGGCGAAATTTCATATTTCAGGCTATGCAGCTTTTTGAACAGTTGATTGAGAAGTATGCGATCGTGAGTTGTAGTGCAGCAAAATTGGGCCATCCCTATTCACACATTGAAGATGTTTCTTTTTCAATTTTCTGTGTATCTACTAAATTTCTCCACAATACAAGGTTTCTGTTATTGTCTTCCCTTGAGGAAAGAATGAATAATGAATAAACCATTTGAAGGACCACCATACAGTATCCATTAACGTTTTAGGATGCAATGAATGTTTTGGGTATTGTTTAGGTGATTCGCTTACATCTAAACACTGGCCTACTCTCTTACTGTTGTCAAAGAGTATCCACTTCTCATCGCATGTAATGTTTGAATACAAAAATGGTTCTTTTTTCAGTCGGAAAAGCAAATTGCTCGACATTGTTTCATTATAATCATTTTCGTTAGGCTCATGAGTAACAATAAATTGAAAGAAAAATTATCTGGAAAGGAAAAGAATCAGGAATAAGATTTTTTTTATATACTAAGGAGGTTATTTTGTTAGATGACCAAATCAACAATCAACCAATAAATGTGTCATTTCATGTGTAATGACCTAATATAATACTAAAAAGTTCCAGAAAGATGGATAGATAAAAGATCTGAGCCTCCAATGACTGAAGAGTTCTGATATAGAAAACATAAATAAAGAAATGACAAAAAGAACCATTGTGCACTATTAACAATAGCAGGATTTCAGATATTCAGAACAGAGGTTACAGCAACCAAATTATCATGAAACTAACAACAAATTTGCAGGAATGGAAAGAATCAGTGTTTATTAATTTAATAAGCTGTATTTCCTTTCTATTCTCATGGCTCCTGCATATTCATTTTCCTCCCCAAAATCTCAGCCTACTATGTTGCATCTACTTTGCACTAATGCCTTTGGGAAAGGTATGAACGCATTTCTTCTACTCCCAGATA
>CAHIKZ030005516.1:1800000-1810553 GCA_903632075.3 Acanthosepion pharaonis | reverse complement strand
CCCGGGGGCCCTTTTCCCCAAAAAACAAGGTTTTTTTTTTAAAATCGGGTGGGCTTCTGACCCCCACCGGGGGCCCTTTTTTTGCCCCCCAAACGAGATAGGGTAGGTCATTCACCCCGAACGAGATTCCTGCCCTTCGGCGGAACCTCGTCCGGGTTCCTTCTTAAATGCAGAGAGTTCGACCGTCAAGTCGAAGAATGTTGATTCAGTATCTAACCACCCCCCGAGGGTTGCATGCGACACAAGCGACACAAGGTCATTTTTATCGTGGGTTTCCTGGAGCCCGTAGGTTCAGCCAAAATATGCCCGTATGACTCGGTAAAACGAGATAGGGTAGGGTCATTCACCCCCGAACGAGATTCTGCCTTCGGCGGAACCTCGTCCGGGTTCCTTTCTGCTTAAATGCAGAGAGTTCGACCGTCAAGTCGAAAAAGATCGGCTTGATTCAGTATCTAGCCACCCCCCACGAGGGTTGCATGCGACACAAGGTCATTTTTATCAGGTTTCCTGAGCCCGTAGGCTCAGCCAAAAAAATATGCCCGTATGACTCGTAAAAACGAGATCAGGGTGGGTCATTCACCCCGAACGAGATTCTGCCCTTCGGCGGAACCTCGTCCGGGTTCCTTTCTGCTCAAAAAAGCAGAGAGTTCGACCGTCAAGTCGAAAAGATCGGCTTGATTCAGTATCTAGCCACCCCCCACGAGGGGTTGCATGCGACACAAGGTCATTTTTATCGTGGGTTTCCTGAGCCCGTAGGCTCAGCCAAAAATATGCCCGTATGACTCGTAAAAACGAGATCAGGGTAGGTCATTCACCCCGAACGAGATTCTGCCCTTCGGCGGAACCTCGTCCGGGTTCCTTTCTGCTCAAAAGCAGAGAGTTCGACCGTCAAGTCGAAAAGATCGGCTTGATTCAGTATCTAGCCACCCCCCACGAGGGTTGCATGCGACACAAGGTCATTTTTATCGTGGGTTTCCTGAGCCCGTAGGCTCAGCCAAAAATATGCCCGTATGACTCGTAAAAACGAGATCAGGGTAGGTCATTCACCCCCGAACGAGATTCTGCCTTCGGCGGAACCTCGTCCGGGTTCCTTTCTGCTCAAAAGCAGAGAGTTCGACCGTCAAGTCGAAAGATCGGCTTGATTCAGTATCTAGCCACCCCCACGAGGGTTGCATGCGACACAAGGTCATTTTTTATCGTGGGTTTCCTGAGCCCGTAGGCTCAGCCAAAATATGCCCGTATGACTCGTAAAAACGAGATCAGGGTGGGTCATTCACCCCGAACGAGATTCTGCCCTTCGGCGGAACCTCGTCCGGGTTCCTTTCTGCTGAAAAAGAGAGAGTTCGACCGTCAAGTCGAAAAGATCGGCTTGATTCAGTATCTAGCCACCCCCCACGAGGGTTGCATGCGACACAAGGTCATTTTTATCGTGGGTTTCCTGAGCCCGTAGGGCTCAGCCAAAAATATGCCCGTATGACTCGTAAAAACGAGATCAGGGTAGGTCATTCACCCCGAACGAGATTCTGCCTTCGGCGGAACCTCGTCCGGGTTCCTTTCTGCTCAAAAGCAGAGTTCGACCGTCAAGTCGAAAAGATCGGCTTGATTCAGTATCTAGCCACCCCCACGAGGGTTGCATGCGACACAAGGTCATTTTTTATCGTGGGTTTCCTGAGCCCGTAGGCTCAGCCAAAAAATATGCCCGTATAACTCGTAAAACGAGATCAGGGTAGGTCATTCACCCCGAACGAGATTCTGCCCTTCGGCGGAACCTCGTCCGGGTTCCTTTCTGCTCAAAAGCAGAGAGTTCGACCGTCAAGTCGAAAAGATCGGCTTGATTCAGTATCTAGCCACCCCCCCACGAGGGGTTGCATGCGACACAAGGTCATTTTTATCGTGGGTTTCCTGGGCCCGTAGGCTCAGCCAAAATATGCCCGTATAACTCGTAAAAACGAGATCGGGTAGGTCATTCACCCCGAACGAGATTCTGCCCTTCGGCGGAACCTCGTCCGGGTTCCTTTCTGCTCAGAGGCAGAGAGTTCGACCGTCAAGCCGAGAAGCTCGGCTCGATTCAGTATCTAGCCACCCCCCGACGAGGGTTGCATGCGACACAAGGTCATTTTTATCGTGGGTTTCCTGAGCCCGTAGGCTCAGCCAAAAATATGCCCGTATAACTCGTAAAAACGAGATCAGGTGAGTCATTCACCCCGAACGAGATTCTGCCCTTCGGCGGAACCTCGTCCGGGTTCCTTTCTGCTCAAAGCAGAGAGTTCGACCATCAAGTCGAGAAGCTCGGCTTGATTCAGTATCTAGCCACCCCCCACGAGGGTTGCATGCGACACAAGGTCATTTTATCGTGGGTTCCTGAGCCCGTAGGCTCAGCCAAAAATATGCCCGTATAACTCGTAAAAAACGAGATCAGGGTAGGTCATTCACCCCGAACGAGATTCTGCCCTTCGGCGGAACCTCGTCCGGGTTCCTTTCTGCTCAAAGCAGAAAGTTCGACCATCAAGTCGAGAAGCTCGGCTTGATTCAGTATCTAGCCACCCCCCACGAGGGTTGCATGCGACACAAGGTCATTTTTATCGTGGGTTTCCTGAGCCCGTAGGCTCAGCCAAAAATATGCCCGTATAACTCGTAAAAACGAGATCGGGTAGGTCATTTACCCCGAACGAGATTCCGCCCTTCGGCGGAACCTCGTCCGTTCCTTTCTGCTCAAGAGCAGAGAGTTCGACCGTCAAGTCGAAAAGATCGGCTTGATTCAGTATCTAGCCACCCCCCCACGAGGGTTGCATGCGACACAAGGTCATTTTTATCGTGGGTTTCCTGAGCCCGTAGGCTCAGCCAAAAATATGCCCGTATAACTCGTAAAAACGAGATAGGGTAGGTCATTCACCCCGAACGAGATTCTGCCCTTCGGCGGAACCTCGTCCGGGTTCCTTTCTGCTCAAAAGGCAGAGAGTTCGACCATCAAGTCGAAAAGATCGGCTTGATTCGTCCCTCTCCCTTGAGAGGCGTAGTATACATAGTGTTAGGAAGAGTTCATTCTGTAGTTATAGGTAAGGACACATGACACTAATATATTTTATTTTCGTTAATCTCCTATTCCCTGAGTTTTATGTCATGATTTTATATATTTTACATGAAAAAAAACATGTATATATTTTCATGCCAGGGTTATTTTAGTGGGAACCTTGCGAATATGTGATATTGTATGTGTTGCATTGAATGGTAATGAATGAGATCTTGTGGTGTATGAGTAAATATAACATTTATATATAAAATTGTAGACAATATTTTCTCTACTATCAATATATATATATATATATATATATATATATATATATATATATATATATATACTAATGAAACAGAAAAAGCGGGAAAATATCCAGTCGACGAATTATATGTGCTAAACCACCATCCACCACTATGTCGGACAAAAGTAGATTTCCCGCTTAAGACATTCGGACATTTTTTATATAGCTTATGTCCTGAGAAGGACAAAATCATTAGAAGACTAGAAATATTATATATAAAAATTATTACCACAACAGCTTGTCTATCGTTTTTAACGAAACTTGCTTAAAAGAGAATTTGTTGCCTAAATAAAATAATATATATATATATATATATATATATATATATATATATATATATATATATATATATATTATCGAATGGACTTTCTTTTATTAATTCGACAGATTTTATCCGTTAAAAGATTTTTCTAGTTGATAACCATATTTGTGTGGACGCTCCGATTTTATTAAACAGTATACTGATCAGTATATTTATTCCTGTTTGCCTAACGTCCTGAATATACGGGAAATCGCATTAAAGAAAATATTTCTCAGTATTCAGGGCGGTAGATGGATATAAATAAATATACTGTTTCATAAATAAACGGAGAGTCTACTTAAATATGAGTACTGACGAGAAATAAGGCTTGTGTGATAATATATATATATATATATATATATATATATATATATAGTTTATGTCGTCTGGTGTTTTTTTTTCTTCTTTTTCTTTTCTTTCTTTTTTTATCATGAGTCGTCGCATCTGTCTCTGAAATTCTTTGGAGTTCTGGCTCTGGAGATTATTTTTCACTTTATTTGTGGGGTTAAGCCACCCTCCAACAAGTCCCAATAATGCTTTGACGGTGCCGTTTGGTTCTTTTTGCATCTATTTTTGAAATACAATTTTATCATATATACATTGACGCTTGAAATTTTATTCACCTCCCGTATATGGATATTTTTATCGTGAACAAAATTAAAAAAGCCTATTAAATATACATCCAAACACCAATTTGTAAAGTAGAATTTCCAAATAGGTATCACAAACAAAATAAAAGTATGTATTTTAAATATTTATTTAAAAAATATGATTTATTTTACTGTTGTGGAGTATTTTCACAGTGGAGGCTTGTATTTCTAATAAGTCGTCCTAAATTAGGTCCGACGTACAAAACGTTAGGAACTTGGAAAATAAGAGTCAAGGGCGCAGCAATCTAGTTATGATGCTTGGTACTTCAAAAGTCCGAATCTCGACTGACGCGCTCAACACCATTCGGTATTTATCATTTCATCCTCGGGAAACGAATATGGCACAAGGCCGGTTTTATTGTGGGTTTCTCCGAGCCCGTAGGCTCGGCCAAAAAAAATAGCCTTTTGAAGTCGATTAGACGGGTTCAGGCCCTGTCTACCTCCCCGGACGAAACTTTGCCCTTCGGCAAAGCCTCGTCCGGGTTCCTCTCTGCTAACGCAGAGAGTTCGACAGGAGGCGTGCGCAGTCAGAGACCGCGAGACGCCATTCGGTATTTATCTTTTCACCCACGGAAAAGAATATGGCACAAGGCCGATTTTTTTTATATGGGTTTCCCCGAGCCCGTAGGCTCGGCCAAAAAAAGCCTTTTTGAAGCCGATTAGACGGGTTCAGGCCCTGTCCACCTCCCCGGACGAAACCTTGCCCTTCGGCAAAGCCTCGTCCGGGTTCCTCTCTGCTAACGCAGAGAGTTAGACAGGAGGCGTCCGCAGTCAAAGACCGCGAGATGCCATTCGGTATTTATCTTTTCACCCACGGAAAAGAATATGGCACAAGGCCGGTTTTTATGTGGGTTTCCCCGAGCCGTAGGCTCGGCCAAAAAAATAGCCGATTTTTGAGCCGATTAGACGGGTTCAGGCCCATTCGGTATCCACCTCCCCGGACGAAACCTTTTGCCCTTCGGCAAAGCCTCGTCAAAGGTTTCCTTCGCTTACGCAGAGAGTTAGACAGGAGGCGTCCGCAGTCAAAGACCGCGAGATGCCATTCGGTATTTATCTTTTCACCCACGGAAAAAATATGAATATGGCACAAGGCCGTTTTTTATTCAGGTTTCCCCGGCAAATGCCCGTAGGCTCGGCCAAAAAGAACAGGGCCAAAAGACCGCGAGATTTGAAGCCCACGATTAGACGGGTTTTTAATGGCCCTGTCTTTCACCTCCCGGACGAAACTTTGCCCTTCGGCAAAGCCTCGTCCGGTTCCTCTCTGCTTACGCAGAGAGTTAGACAGGAGGCGTCCGCAGTCAAAGACCGCGAGATGCCATTCGGTATTTATCTTTTCACCCACGGAAAAGAATATGGCACAAGGCCGGTTTTTTATGTGGGTTTCCCCGAGCCCGTAGGCTCGGCCAAAAAAAATAGCCTTTTTGAAGCCGATTAGACGGGTTCAGGCCCTGTCCACCTCCCCCGGACGAAACCTTGCCCTTCGGCAAAGCCTTCACGTTCCTCTTAACGCAGAGAGTTCTCGTCCGCAGTCAAAGACCGCGAGATGCCATTCTCGGAAAAGAATATGGCACAAGGCCGGTTTTTTATGTGGGTTTCCCCGAGCCCGTAGGCTCGGCCAAAAAATAGCCTTGGCCGATTAAACGGGTTTTCCCCTAGGACGAAACGTCCGCAGTCAAAGACCGCGAGATGCCATTCGGTATTTATCTTTTCACCCACTGAAAAGAATATGGCACAAGGCCGGTTTTTTATGTGGGTTTCCCCGAGCCCGTAGGCTCGGCCAAAAAATAGCCTTTTTGAAGCCGATTAGACGGGTTCAGGCCCCGTCCACCTCCCCGGACGAAACTTTGCCCTTCGGCAAAGCCTCGTCAGGTTCCTCTTCGCTTACGCAGAGAGTTCGACGAGAGGCGTCCGCAGTCAAAGACCGCGAGATGCCATTCGGTATTTATCTTTTTCACCCACTGAAAGAATATGGCACAAGGCCGTTTTTTTATGGGGTTTCCCATAACCTTTTTTTAAGGCTCGGCCAAAAAAATAGCCTTTTTTCGATTAAACGGGTTCAACGCAAAATGTAGCCTGTCCATCTTTTCTCCCCTGGAAATGCCTGGGAAAGAATATGGCATAAGACGTTTTTTTATGTGGGTTTCCCCCCGAAACCTCCCGGACGAAACCTTGCCCTTCGGCAAAGCCTCGTCCAGTTCCTCTCTGCTTACGCAGAGAGTTCGACAGGAGGCGTCCGCAGTCAAAGACCGCGAGATGCCATTCTGCCAGACTTGCCACTGCTACTCCTACTTATTATCTATGGGAGAGTCCATTACAATAGAATAGGTACTATGGCATAACATTTACTAAGACTGAAAATATGACATGTCAACGCCTCTGTATTGATGAAGTCAAGTCGGTAATAAATTCAGCTGACACACATTTCGGTGCTTAATTATTCAATTTAAGCTGACCAATAAAAGAAGACAAACTTATTACATTAGCATCCCAGTTTAAAAGAGAAAGGAAACCGACTGTGCTACTGTAATGTCTCACAGATCAACAATGCCGAGAAGAAAGGATATATCTGATGACATGAGGAAGAATTTACTGACTTTTCACCAGTCTAGATAAAGTCATAAGACCATCTCAAAAACATTGCAGCTGCATCTATCGGCTGTAAGACAAATAATTTACATTATTCGGACTAATGTCCTCATCTTTGTCGCCATATTTATCACAACGTTTCGGCGTTCTTCAGGTGGTTGGAATTTCGAACTGAACCCTTTATTACGCTCACTGAACCCTTTATTTCGTTCACTGGGGTAGACTCTTCTAGTTCCATGTGCCATATTTTTGATGGATGTCAGCTATCAGTTATCTCCTGTTAATTTCTCTCTGAAAGTTCTCCACTGTCTTAACCGGGTATTGAACTCACACTCTTTCGGTCCTGTCACTGGATTTAACGAACGCCTTTATCCACTGTGCCATGAGGACATCTGGGTATGAATCTCTGGGTATTATAAACCTAATCTCTTCAGCAACCATTTTTACCACTGCTCATATTGAAATTTTGCTGTTATCTGTTTTTACCAGAGATCATATTGCAACTTTTAATTTACATATGGAAGGCACTGAACATGACTGCAACTCTTACTAGTAGTGAACGGCGATCAAAACTATTACCAAGTAACACTAGAAAAAAAATTATGTAAAATCCAAACCTCAGATCACATCCAGAGAGTTACAGACCTCATTAGCAGCATCTGGAGTAAGTGCATATGTCTACAATCAGACGAAAATCGAATGATCATGGCATTCATTGTAGAGCTGCTGGAAGGAAACTTCTGCTCTCATCGAAGAACAAAGCTGCCCGTTTAAATATTGCCAGAGAACACTTGCACAAACCAGAGACCTTCTGGAAGTTCAATCTCCAGAAAGAGAATTCAAAGATAAAATTGTTTTGCCGCAATCAAAACTGTCACGTTTGGAGAAACGCCAACACCACTAACCAAGTAAATAACCTCATTCCAACCGTAAAGCATGATAGTCGAAATGTTACGATCTGGGGCTAAATTTCTGCCTCTTGACATGGAAGATAAAATATTATCAAGGGAAATATGCATTGTCAGCACTATCAAATTCTGGATCAGTATCTCATGCCATCAGTCAGAGAGTTAAAGCTTGGCCGAAAATGTGTTTTGCATCGGAACAATGACCCTAGAATATCACCAAACCTATCAAGGAATGGTTTGAAAGGAAGAAGAATCTTGCTCTTGATTGCCTGACTCAAAGCCTTGATCTCAAGCCAATAGAAATGTGGTTATAGCTGAAGCTGGCGGTTCGTGTCAAATGTTATTCCAAACTCCCTCAAGTCGCTACGCTTTACCAGGCGGTGTGTGCAAAAATCTTCAACGGCAGATGCCAGAGATTGGTCAGCGGCTAAAGAAGAGGTTTGGCTGAAATAATCACTGCAAAAGGAGGTTGCACGAGGTGCTACCTAAAAGGGTTCGCATGCTTTTGTAGATTTTAAAGTTTTCAGTTCTGGTGAAATAATTTTTTTTTAAAATAAGTAATTAAAATAAATCATTTTTTGTTTGTGTTCATTATTCTAAAAGTCTACTTTATAAATTGGTTTTTCGATGCACATTTAACAGGCTAATTTTAAATTTTTTCACAATAACAATTACCATGTCTGTTGGGGGGACACAAACTTTCAAGCGGCACTGAATATATACATTCATAGATGCACACACACACACACACACACACACACACACACACAAACACACACACACACACTCTCTCTCTCTCTCTCTCTCACACACACACACTCTCTCTCTCTCTCACACACACACACACAAAATATATATATATATATATATATATATATATATGAGATATGAGAAAATGATAAATAAATTGTCTTTTTTTCTATAATATGTGTTTGGGTAAATAGTCTAGCCAATTTCATTTCGCTTTTTTTGCTTTGTTCCTATTTTTCTCGAGTTTTTATTAAGTTTCGCGCGATGTGATAATAGAAGATTTACTATGAACTAGTATAAGAACCCGGATGCAAATTTACTGTAGACGATCTACATATTAAACCATATTCCATAAACATTCGTCCTAATAATTTCCTTTCTCTTTTAATTAAATTATGACTTTTTAAATCGAAATTATGATTAGACTCATTATTGTGAGTCACTAATGTCGTGGGTATGTTGTTAATTCTCACTTTTGCGTTCATATAATGTTTTATTTAAATTTCTTGAGGTTTCTCCCATATATTTCTTGTGGTAATTATTACAGGTTATAGAGTTAATTAATCCTTCAAGTTTATTTTGTTTGGTATCACTTATTAAATGGATATGACAGCCGCAAAAGTTGCAAAGTTAGCTACAGACATAATTAAAAAAAAAAAAGTTTTAGCCACCAGATCTAGACTCAGGATTGTCCTACAGGAGATAGTCTAGTGGATTAAAGCACTGGTACGAGAATTTGGTGATATAGTCATTTTTAGTTCAATCTTTGGCTAGATCGCAGAGATGTGTGTTTTTGTGGAACTAAGGAGAGCAATCAAGCATTACTAGAGAAGCAGAAATCGAGATCACGTGATATCTTTAAGTTTGGACAGCGACACCTAAGGATTCAATTCCCGTAAATTAAATAAAGATTTGAGTTCGGAATTAAGTGTAGGTATCCCGGATCGACAGACACAATGATGGAAACGGTGTGATAATAATAATAATAATAATAATAATAATAATAACAAGGATGAATCTATTCGAGTGTAAATAGATAATAATAACCGATCATAACAAAAGTCTACACAGAAAATTCTCTTTATTTATTTTTAAGAAAAACAATAACAGTTAATGCAATGAAATTAAATACACATCGAATATGGATCGGAAACTGAAAGAACGATGAGATAAAGAACAAATAGGAAATCCAACGTGATTCACTCTTATCAAATCTTCGCCGTAGATTGAGATAATGAGAATAAAAAGGAATAGACTTTTGGTATTTTTACTTTTGTTTTTGTTTGATTCTTCACTGGTTAATCATGCTTCACGTGCATTCGACTTGTTAAACAAACGTTAGTATAACTTTTGTCATTCTGAATTCAGTGAGAGACGACACGCCCAGTCGAAGTTTCAAGAAATTAATGGATTCCAAGTCTATCTGATAATAACATCATAATAACATATAAACCGATTATATTTGCAAGCGCTTTAGCGAATACGCTAAGTATTTCTTTTTGAAGAACGGGCATTGGATACAAAAAATAATTTAATTTTGTGGCATGACTGAATAGAAGAATTTTATTTCATACAGTAGTATTTAACCGCTTTGTCTAAATGTTGGTATATCCTAGAACCTTCGCATTACCGAACCTTTAATTCGAAACGATGGCAAGGCTTAAGGATAGATAATTTATACCTATCACCTGACCCATACACCAGTTGTCAACAGTGAAACCGGCTTCTACAAGCAATTAACTGAAAGTTCAAAGCGGACAATAACGGGAATCGACATTTTCTCTCCTTCAATTCATTCTGGTGAGAGAAAGACAGTTTATAAATTGGTTTTGGCAACCCTGATAATATCATGGGGAGAATAATGTAGCAATCAAAGTGTCCAGTGGATGCAGGGGAAACATTGTCAAATTTGGACATAAATACCGAACGACTCCGTTCACATTCCTATTTCTTACTGACCTCCTTAATAATACGGTTTATAATACCAGCAGAGCTTATAAGAAGAATGGGGAACTTTTCATATATATCTTAAGGCAAACTT
>CAHIKZ030005516.1:1772500-1797500 GCA_903632075.3 Acanthosepion pharaonis | reverse complement strand
GGGAGCATACAGGGGGATTGAAAAGTAATTCCCTATTTTATGCATCAGTGGCCAACCAGGTGTCCTGATATAATACACTGTGACATGGGGTTGATTAAAGAAGCAAGAATACTTTACCAAACCGAGATTTTAGAAGAAACCAAGGGTGAATATGGGTTAGGGTTATCCATACTACAAGAGTTCTTGGTGAATTCAGTTGACGCGATCCTGGGCTGAACGAAAAGGTGGTAACGAAATCTGGAGCCCATATTTAAATAAAATCTCTTGCTAAATGCTTTCTTCTCATATTAATTCTTATAAAAATTATATTGAATAAATTATAAGTACTTTAAACGGCGGAATTACTTTTCAATCACTTCGTGTATAGGAGTACGTGTGTGTATCTATGTACGTATGTGTGTGTGTGTCCATGTGCGTATGGTCAATACTTATTTGAAAAGAACGAAAATGCAAACACACACTCATACATATATATATATATATATATATATATATATATATATATATATATATATATATATATAAGAAAATAGAAACCGCAAACATTTTAGGTTGTAGTGTGGATTTTAAAAAATATTATACTTTATTTTACATAATTTTGCTACACGGGTTTCCGGGCTGGCGACGGTCATCAGGCAAAGGTTGGAGATTTCCGCATATTATTAAAAATAATTATTTTCTTTCTTATGCTTTTCGAAGTTAAATATTCTCGATATGCGACATCCTCAAGACAGTTCAAGAAATACATTTGGGTCTCTAACACACAAGAAAGAGAATGTCTCAACCAAAAAACGATTGCGGATTCTCTCTTCTTTTTAATATACACACTTTTCTCTCGTCGGAATTACTATAACTTCTTCCTTATATGCTATAAATGTTTATTCAGTGAGATTTTGATCTATCTTTGTCATCTTGTTCATATCATTCAATGTATTTATTCATTTCTATCTATCTATCTATCTATCTATCTATCTATCTATCTATCTATCTATTTTTTTTTCTGTCTGTATGTCTGTCTATCTATTTATTGAAACAGAACGTTTAGCCGATCACTATATGCTTAGATTCTTCATGTCTAGAGTAAACCATTATATATCCTATCATGATATGCACCTCAGGCTAACTTCTTGTACCAAACTTATTCAGTAACTCTTGAATTTTCGTATTGTACCTTGTGTTTGGTGACTAAGTTCAAATACAGATAGAAAGATAGATAGCTAGATAGGAGAGCGAAATAGGTAGCGAAAAGTTGTCAGCTCAACTAAAAAGCTTTGTTTTTACAAAAATTAAGATGCTTTCTAATATAATTAAATTTTGGGAAATTAATGACGTATGCCTTCCAAATGGCAAAGAAAAGAGTTATGAAGTGCTACGTGATATCTGTCTTCGTTTATGGTAGTGAATGATGGGTAATTTCCTTGAAGCAAGAAAAATGTGGTTCTAATATCATCGACCGACTATGTGAGCAACAATGAAGTTTTAGAGGAAATGGAAAAATAATGGAAACTTAAACTTAACTAATTTCTAGGCTGCCTAATGGAGAAAGAAGTGCTGGATATATTTGACGCTCACACGACATACAGAAGGCAAGAGAAGGAAAAACAAAAAAACATAACATACTTAGTGTCCTCGGAAAAAGGGACAGCAGAAGAGGTTTAGGAAAAATAACAACCACACAAAAAGCTACAAAGAACAGGAAATTGTGGAGAGCCATGATCGCCTACATCCTGAGAGCACTCAGTACATAAGCAAGAAGAAGGAAGTCAAGAAGTTTAATTATATCTTAATATAAGTATTTTTGCACGCACACATACACACACACACACATAAAAGCAAACAGACACACCCATGCGTATGAATACACACATATACAGTAATGCATATATTGTTGATATAATTATCTGGCCTTTTGCCTTAAAGATCGTAAATAATTTTATGGCTATCATAAACACGACCTATACAAATTACATATAGAATTAACAAAATAAACTAAATACATGTATACAGATACACACACTCGCATGTGGATAAACTCACGTACACACACGTACACACACACACACACACACATATATATATATATATATATATATATATATATATATATATATATATATATATATATATTTATTTATATGTTTTAATGCGCGCGTGACCATGGCATTATAACATAGAGTTAAAATTTCATAAGCGATAATTTTTTCACGTTCCAATGAACACTGGGCACATTGTCAACAGTTTTGCACTTAAAAGCATAATGAAAAAAATCGCTAATGGATAACAACGCGCATCTTTGTATAAATACTGATACTAATGAAAAACATATAGTTTTGTACATGTATTCATATACATACATGCATGCATATATATATATATATATATATATATATATATATATATATATATATATGCATGTATGTATGTATGTATGTATATATATATATATATATACATATAATTATATAGATATAGATATATATATATACATATACATATATATATATATACATGTATACATATGAAGAAATATAGTCTTAAGATGTGCTATATCTATGGGAAAAAGTGCTCAATATCAGAGATAGGGCGTGTGTTAATATAAAAGTGAAAAAGAAGTCAAAACTTTTCATTTTGGATGCAATCGTCAGGCCTGACGATTGCATCTAACATGAAACAGACTATCGCCTCTAAGTGTTGACTTCCATGTTCACTTTTAAATATATATATATATATATATATATATATATATATATATATATATATATATATATATATATGAGGCAGGATGTGTGTATGTGTAACGAATGCACGGCCGCAATTTTCGACGGATTTGCACCAAACTTTACATACACATGCTCGAAGTTAGCGGGAAGCCCAAGACCGACTTTGCATTTCCCAACTCCCATCGATAGTGGAAATAATCGATTTTTTCATGCTTCTACGGCAGTTTTCATGTATTTTGCGGCCATTTTGTACTAATCAGATTGAGAGCCTATAGTTGGCTGCCACGAATAGGCAGGAAGATTCTATTGGCCAATGTGACTGACACGGATATTAACTAGCAATCTAGCATGCAAAAAAAAAATCGATAGCTGCATTCGTCACAAGTGGGAAAAATTTAAATCTGCATGGCACTTTCATCCAATTGGCTCATTTGCTTGCTTAAACTCAACGTTGATTCTGACTACGCAGAACTGTGTTTGGTGTGAAAAATATTTGTTGTTAACATTCTTTTTACATTCGGTTTTTCGAGTTAAGAGTCCTTTTTTAAAGCTGATCGTTTTGTGTTCATTTTGTTTAGTTCTTTTTTCGTAACAGATTTAATGTTTTGTATAGAGCTTGGAAAAAAAATCGCAGTGTGAGATAGGTAAGAAGTAAGGCATGTAGCAACATAAGCACGGCAAAAGACACTCCTTTAAAGGCAAGGAAGGGTAAAAATATTTTATGTCAAGTGATAGCGATTGCTTTATAAGTCGTACGATTTTTTAATCAAGCACGGCTAACGCCGGGCCATGCTGCTAGTATATATATATATATATATATATATATATATATATATATATATATATATAACGATTTCGTCCAGTCTTATCAAGATTTATTCTGGGAAATAAAAGAATAGACGTGTAAATTAAAGATGACTAATGAAGGGGGGGAAAATTTTCAAGGTAAACTAGAGACCAATAATATTCAGACCCAACAAACAATCCCTCTGTTTACGGAGGGAAGGATTGCAGGATCTGATATATAAGAACCTTGAGATGATATAAAGAGTGGGACCTTGATAAAATAGAGAAACGGTCCACACTAAAGTCAGTAATACAAAACCTGCTTTTAATAATATGTTGTGAAATAGATGACCCAGATATATTAACCCCTTGACTATTGCGAGTGGCCGAATTCAAAATCCTGATAGGTAAATGCTGCTTTATCCTAAAATCCAAATGTTTGTGTGTGTGTGTGTGTGTGTGTGTGTGTGTGTGTGTGTGTGTGTGGAATGTTCCCCTTGTTCAAGGCCCGGGGCCACTCAAAGTAGAGAATTACGCTAAGGGATACTTTATCCGAATTGGAAGGGAAAATAACTGTTAACTCTGTACATGAATAGCTTAAAATTGTTGTGATCGAGGAAACGTCCTCGTGTGTGTCGGTTCCACAGAGCTGCAGTTCACGGGAAAGAAGCTGTTCCAGTGTAAATTACTTCTCACCAATGGAATACAGAAGGAATGTGGGTTATTTGATGCATATACATGGGGAGAGGAAGAGAGGGAAATAGGGAGAAAGTGAAAAAGAGAGAGAAAGTGTGTGTGAGAGAGATTTCATTGAATTACTATTACGGCTTATCAGCATTTTGCCAGATATTTAAGGCCAGAAAATATGTTTAGATTGTAAGAATATTTGGAGATAATAATGTTTTATCGATACTATTAATTAACCCATAGATAAAAGAGGAAGATTTGTAAAATTTCCAATGTGTAAATGAATATAACGAATAGAATTGAAATTCGGTTCTTCGATTTCCAATTAAAAGACGTTATTAATTACACCACTCGTACACCGAAGCTTAGAGCGCCTGGTATATTCCCAAGCTGTCAGCCATCCAGGAAGTGACCAGGTTTGATGCTGCTTCGGTGATCGTACGGGAACTAATGTTTCAACGTGATATGGCTATACGGCCATAAATAGATAGATAGATAGATAGATAGATAGATAGATATTAACAGGCTGAGATAGATAGATAGATAGATAGATAGATAGATAGATAGATAGATATTAACAGACTGAGATAGATAGACAGATAGATATATGTTAAAAGACTGAGATAGATAGATAGACAGATATTAACAGCCTGAGATAGATAGATAGATAGATAGATAGATAGATAGATAGATAGATATTAACGGACTGAGATAGATAGATAGATAGATAGATAGATAGATAGATAGATATTAACGGACTGAGATAGATAGATAGATAGATAGATAGATAGATAGATAGATAGATAGATATTAACGGACTGAGATAGATAGATAGATAGATAGATAGATAGATAGATAGATAGATAGATAGATAGATAGATATGAACGGACTGAGATAGATAGATAGATAGATAGATAGGTTCGGCTCTCGTCCAATTCGCACTCATCCGCTGTCTTTTGAACAGGAGTAGAGGTTTATCCTTTGTTTAATGTTTAGGATTAGGTTTTCAGTTGCTTATAAATTCTTCTTATTCTCTTTCACTCCCAGTAACCCCCTTGCATCTTAGTTGTATTTTCGTATTTATTTGGGTGAAAAGATAGATAGATAGATAGATAGATAGATAGATAGATAGATAGATAGAATTAACCAGGACCCTTTATAACATTAGAGAATCCAATTTGGACATATAATTGGACTATATTTCTTACTTTGCTGTAAAAAAATTCTGTAGCGTTCCTTGGTACCAATATCGATACCAATATATTGATGATTTCAAAAATTCTAAAAAATACCCAAGACAAATGTAGAGCAACTCTTGCAACCGGAGATTGAACCAGATTCGCCGATTTCATTCTTCATGCCATTCAGTATTTCACTCTTCCTCCCCCTCTCTCTATGTGTGTGTGTGTGTGTGTGTGTTTGTAAGTGCTTAATGGCGGGATAGATAGAAATGTTAATATGATTGTGTAGTTTCTGATATACATTGGGAATTATGCAAGAGTGACTATACACACTGACTAGTGATATATGCGCAGAACGAAACAAATAGGCTGAGTTATGTATAATTTCCATATTTGGTTTATCAAATTCATTATTAAAAAATAAAATAAAATTACAGTTTACTCAATTATGAATTCACTGCTATTTACAATGTTTTGTTCCAACATATCAGACAGATCATCGATGCGTTTTGAATAAAATACCGATGCGAAAAATCTTTCGTCGAAATCTTGAATCCTGTTTTCATTCGAGAAAATCTTACCCAGCAAAGTGTTTTGCAGCGATCGAGAAAGGTGATAATCGGTTGGTGCAAGAACAGGTGAATATGTTGACTCGGGTAGAACAGAGCAATCGAATTCCGATTTTTTTTCTTTTATTATTCTTACTGTATGCCGACCGGCATTGTCATGAAGAAGAACATATGTAGGCTGGAACTGTCATTGTCCTGCATTAATATACGTTAGTCTACTCTAAATTGATTCTTAGCTAATCCGCATGATAAGTTGTTAGGATAATATATGCGTCATTACAATTAATAACCAAAAGACGGAAATTAGTTATGGCCAAATCTAATGCGTAGAATTCACAGATAATTTTGGCCTCACCCAATACAACCAAGATTTGGTAATTGAAAACGAGTAGAAGAAAACTTAAGAGAAAGTGGATTTCGCTGTTTCTGCAGACGAAAAGGTCGATTTGAATGTATTTCGATTTTGTTAGAGAGCTGAGGATTTAAGGAACAGGGAGATGACAATCGTCTGTGTCGATATGATTGTGTATGTGTAGATGAATATCTAACCTCTTTCGGTTAAATCTAGCCATTTCCGAAGGAATTTTCTTGTTCGTGATGTCGTCAGTATAATTTTGTTAAATATCGACTTTTCCCTGCTGGCTTTTATCGCGTTTCGCCTATTCAAGGTTTATTATTATTATTATTATTATTGTTATTGTTTTTATTTGCTTGGATTTCTGTTTTACACACATTTTCTTCTGAGTCACAAGCAGGGATCTATTATTATTATTATTATTATTATTATTATTATTATTATTATTATTCCTTTGAATTCTGGTATGTACTCATTTTTTCCTGGTTTCGACGAGAGACCTAAGGTCAGAAATGACATCATGACATTTTCCTTAGAGCAGTTTAAAAAAAAATCCCACATATTTTTAGTGCATTAGGAATAGCAAGGTATGTTGTGTTATCTTAACTTTTTGAGGGTAATCGATAACGGCTATGTCGAAATTATTTTCGAGGCTATTAAGTAGAAATATTTGTATGCCTGAATGATGCCATTTGAAGTTATTCTATATTCTTGTTTGTTGATTCTTACTCATTATTTATTACTGAGGACTTAACTATTTGTTGCTTATTATTATATTTACTTGTGTTTACGTAAGCATTAAAACCAAGATGGATATATCTGATATTTATATACGCTTTATTCCTGATACTGAGTAATTTAACCCATAAATATAGCTGTTACAAATAATCAAGTGTGATCTCTCCTTGTCTTTTTTGTATACCGGGACTATAAAAGGACACTATACGCGAACCTTGTATTCTCAGTTGAATAAAGCTTTCTTAAAGCCTACACCTGCATACTTTTGTCATTACAATAGCAAACTTTAAAACTATCTTTGAAAACATGCCAATAAATTAAAATTCCAAAGACAAGATTTTATGCGTGTTCGGAGGATATAGAAAAGCATCGAACCAAAGTGGAGATAATGTGACAAAGTAGAAAAGATTTTCCAGACAACTTGATTCTCCTCATTATGGCGTAATGCGTCACAAAGCCACGCCAGAATATTTTTTCTTCTTTTCACGCTAAAGCTGTTAAAACTTAATGGATAGCCCACTTCTTGTAGATCCCTGTTTTTTTTTTGTGGTACAGTACTTGCTATATTTATTAACACTTTCTCAAGAAGGGGTTACCTCTCGTTCTGACCAGAAGAGCCCGCCAAAATGTCGAAACGCTTTGTCTGAACAGATTTCCCACATTGTCACTTTACCCCAGAGAAAGTTATATAATAGATAACATCAATAGATAATTATAAAAAAAACCTAAGAACACTCCATCTGCACACGGATCGACATAATATAAATTGACAGCTAAATAGTTTAGTGAAAATCAACATAAGCCTTCATCATAAATTGACAGCTAAATAGTTTAGTGAAAATCAACATAAGCCTTCATCATAAATTGACAGCTAAATAGTTTAGTGAAAATCAACATAAGCCTTCATCATAAATTGACAGCTAAATAGTTTAGTGAAAATCAACATAAGCCTTCATCAATACCGAGAAAGAGCCTTCGTTATAGGACCTTTCACATTGTTAGTTATTTAATAAATGATCAGCTATCGCTGACCCAGACGTATTAACGAACCCATTTCAAATATTGGCTGCAGTATGTTACTTAATTCTTGATTTTAACCCTGGCCTGTTTTATCTGTTGAAGTCAGCGTCGCTCTGATGTTTTAAAGAATAAGCTAGTATGGTAGGAAGTCGAAAATCTTTTCGGAGTGATCTTAACATTTTTTGAAACATAAAGATAATGCGTGCACTCTCAGAAATATAATCGCTTTTCATACCAGCAAAAATATACCAAGCAAATCTGTTACCACCACTTCTGTGTAAAGAAAGATGAAATTGGACAACGGTCACCAAGTAAAACGAACGCAAAAAAAAAACATACACATATATACGCATAAAAGTAGCTGAAAGAAAGCTACACACAGTATCGAATGAAAAAAAAAAAGTCGGCGACGGCGGCTTTATCTCGTATGCAATAATTTAGTTCCTTTTTTGTTGATCGGTTCCTTTTTTGTTGATCGGTTCCTTTATGATGATGATGTTGATGATTCAGGACTAGAAGTTTCCAGTTTCACAGAATCCAGTTCCATTTATTCATACGCCAGTGACATTTCGCTTTGCAAGTGTTTGTTGTATGTGAAAGAAAATCAGAGTAGAAGAATGTGCCGATGGAGTGAAGTTAACTTGAATCACAACTTGCCAGGAAGTGATACACACACTTGATTTCATAAATCTTTCTCTGTGGTACATATGGAAAGAGACATGCAGAATTCAGTTATGGAACTGCAACGGACTGCCGCTGACTTCTCTTAGAATTTTGGGTGGCGCCTTTTGTAGTATGTCTGTCATGCGTATCCATCTTCAAATGCTGGTTCAACCTTTGAGATCTGTTATAATCCTCATCAGCCTGTTTTACCGTTGGGGTTTTTGGAAGTGGCCGCATTTAGTCAGGGTCCGCGTTTTGCCTGAAAAAAAAGTAATGACATTTAAATTGCATTTAAAAATTTGTTAGTATGTGACAAACTGAAATTTACGTAGGGAGTAATGATAAAATTTCTCTCTCGCTTTACCACAGAATTAAAATATATAAATATCCTGTTGAGTGTATATACAATGCTGGAGCCAACTTGTTTTTTGTTTTTTTTATAAATTGCGGCATTTTTTTGAAGGCAAGCATCCCCAAATCTAATAGGTATGCATTTTCGCCTAGACATTTTTATAAATACAGTTTCTATCGTTAATCCTGTCTTTGAGAAAATTCCTAAGGCAGATGCAAATGTGGGCTCAAGAAGAATTATCTTTCGCTTTCTAAGAGATAAATGCTGCAACGGATATATAAAACAGTGAAGGCTGGTTTTCGGTACAGATATATAAGAAACAACGAATCTGACCAGCGTAACAAGACATCCAAAAATCAATGAACATCATTGGGATTCATATTCACCAAGTGAACTGTTAATAAAGATTATGCTGAAAATAATTTTTATTTATTATATCATTTATCTTTCAACTACTGCAGAAAGAAACGATAACCTACTGCGGGAAAATCTTCTGCCTCGTTATTCACGAATCGAAAGATAGAGAGATGATCGCCGAAGCGTGTAGCAGAATTGACTGATTGATCGCCGAACTGATAGATGAACATGCGAGCACATACACAGATTGGACTAACGTTTATGGTCGCTCAAATGGAGACCAACTCATGAATATAAGCATAGTTATACAGATCTATAACCTCGCTTTCACAGTAGTCATAGAAATCTTTTTTACAAGCAAGCTATATCAAAATGTCCCTGCACAGCTAATAACCACAACAAAGATTTGCACGCAGAAAGTCATTGGTCTGTGTTGGTTTTTAAGAGTTGCAATATTTTAACTGAATATTCACTCTATAAAAAAAAGCGTTATTTTACACCATCGAACAGATTTATAACGCAGGAATAAATCGGAGGCATAACACTTCGAATATTCCGTTATTTCTGTGTGTGCGTGCGTACATATGATTGCATATATTAACTGTCATGGCTGTTTTTTTTAGACTAGATCCAATTTTACAGCTCGTTTCTCGTCATGATGTTCATTGAAAATAAAAAGAAGATATCCAAATTCTATTCTACCACTTGCTGCTCTGGACTTGACTGAACTTAAATTTAACAAAAGAGAAATGAAAAAAAGATATCTAAAAGAAAACTGCACTTGGCAATTTGTCAGTTGTTAACATGGACGCTGGCCATGAGTTTCTTGTTTTCTTATTATCCCCTTACTTTATACTGCTGAACACACATCTTTCATCTCTTGTCTTTGATATTTGTCGAACTTTGTCAACTTTACCATTTTACCACAAACTGAAAAAAAAGCGGCGAGAAAGAGATTCACTCAATCTGGCTTAGCATAAATCTTTCTAATTCTTGCCCTCTAATATTATGTGCAATAAGGGTAGAGATTTCGGTAAAGGATAAGTACGTCTTTCAACGGCCGAGAAATGAATCGATCTCGAGAAAGTATTACTCTTTTCCCAACAAGAGGTAGGCATGTCAGCATCCTTGGAATTTTGCAGAAACAAAAATACGTTTTTGAAACGATAATGTTGCCAGCTATACGTTTTTGAAACAATAATGTTGCCAGCTATACGTTTTTGAAACAATAATGTTGCCAGCTATGCGTTTTTGAAATAATAATGTTGCCAGTTATACGTTTTTGAAACAATAATGTTGCCAGCAAAACGTTTTTGAAAAAATAACGTTGCCAGCTATACGTTTAATAGTACTGTATATTTAATGTATATATATATATATATATATATATATATATATATATATAATTTAATTTGGCATTAAATGACCTACAGTGGTAGATATGCTATAAAACCCAACCAAACAACCAACCAACCAGAATCAAAAAAAAAAAAAAAATTCTGGTCAAAAATACGAAACGGCTAATGTTGAATTTTTGGCTGTGTTTAAACTTCCTTATCTAGGGAAAAAAAAAACAGCGTGGTAAAAGTACTTTTTATTTCGCTTGATAGCTATAATTTTAACTACCTCCCATCCTTGCAATGTTTATTGTTTAAAAAAGGATGGTCAGAATTGCAGTAAAAGCTATACAGATGAGGAAATTTTAATATATTAATAATTTACGTATTATTTTTTACTGTAACTTTTACTAAATACTTAAATATGTAGTATTGAATGGATTGATATATAAAGTATTTGTATTGAATGGATCTCTTTATAAAAGTATTAATTTTAAATTCTTACTCCGATTCTATAATAATTTTAAGCTTCTCTCTAAAATGTTTTTATGGCATTTTTTGTCCATTTTCTTCCTTGCACATATGTTGATAGGCTACATCTAAGTTAGTGTCAATTTTAAACCGTCGCGTTTATCTGTAACCGACTCCACCACCACCACTTAGTTCCCTTAACCCTATCTATATAACTCCCTCTTCTGTTATAGGCCAATTCTTACTCCCTTTCCTTTTATTCTTTCCTTTTTCTTTTTTCCTTCTTCCTTCCTTTGCCTTTCAAAATTTCTGTGAAGAAACGTGGGGTTTTATTCATTTTACTAAATGTATTTGCATTGATACGTCCAGGGAAAAACTATTTTCCCATGGACGAAATGATCATGTGCATGAGGTAAATTGTTTGGATCGCAATAATTGTAATTTACTTATATGCTCTATAATAAAAATTATATTGAGTTCTCTTTTGTGGAGCTGGTTTAATATTTTATATTAATAGGATCTACTTGGATTACTTACATACATTTTTTGTTTATATATATATATATATATATATATATATATATATAAGTAAGTTTATGATATAAATATATATATATATATATATATATATATATATATATATATATATATATATATATATATCATAAGAAGCTTATTTTTATACAGGACAGTCGTTGTTTCTCTTCGAGTTTGTAAAATCGAGTCAAATGGATTACGACTCCTTTATCTCTTCAACGAAATCTTCCTTAGCATAATAACCACCCTTTTTCGGCAGCCTGAACAACTTAGATGCAGCCCAGCTCTAAAAGCTTTCACATGATCGATCAAACCATGATGAATGATATTTGTATCATACGCTCGTTTCATAACACCTTTTATCTTTCAGACCATGATTTAATACTTAGCAAAGCATCCTGTCGTCTTTCTCACAAAAGTAAGAATCAACGTCTTGACACTCAAATACAATAAGAATGAGCCGAGAAATCTGAATCAGTTCTCGATTCAGCGGAGATCTCAGTTGACAGCGAAGCCTCTTCAAAATCCTGCAGAGATAACACCTACTCTGGCTCTTAAGAGATACGTAACTACTCTGCTTCCCAAAACTTTATATACGTAAACAAGAGGAATAGGGTGACGAGGCTGATAGCAAAATCAGGTGCTTTATCGAGAAACGCCATAATTCGCATAAATTTCCGATTAATGACATCTGCAGCAAAAAAAAAAACAAAAACAAAATGACAAGAGGCAGGTTCATACTCTTAGGAAGCTGAAGATATAATAGTTGTCATTGAATGCTATTAAAAGACAGAATACCTCCTGCAGAACGGAACGTTAAAGCATTTTATGAAGGGCTTAAAACTTTGTATGGCTCAAGTGCAATCCTGAATATGATGATAAACTACATCTAGCAGAATGACACTTATATGATCACGTAATTAGAGATTTTGAGGTGTGCGGAAACACATCTTAACTGCTGTTGTTCGCAAGTTCACCATGATTTGGGTAGTAGCCATTCTTAAGTTCACAGCTATAGGCAAATAGTGAATCTCAAAACAAAAATCAATACACTAGAAAAGTATAAAGATACATTCTAATCGTAAAAATATTCAGGTGATAAATTTATAAATTTATAAAAAAAAAAAAAAACAACATTATATTTTTGTAGTTTAATTACCAGCAACATTTTTTCATAATAAAATTACCAACATTACATTTTATTGTAAAATGACCAAAAACAAATTCTAATAAAATCCTCAACAATATATTTTTATTATCTGCAAACTATTCATCTAAAAACATACTTTTACACTAAAAGTATGGAATTATGTACAAAATATATGTAACTTTCCTTTCCCCCATATATATATATATATATATATATATATATATATATATATATATATATATATATATAGCTGAAACCATTAAATTTCGGCATTAGATAACACATAGAGTAGTAGATATACTGCTAAACAAAATATTCCAAACGCAAATATTCCTGGCGTATTTTCTGTTCTGACAATGAGGATAACACGATAGGAAGAATATTTCAAAACAATCCTGAAAAAGTCGACAATTATCTCTGTTCTTCAAAGAACAGGAAGACTTCATTTTTCAGATTAGCTTTGTCTCAGAGAATCTTAACCTCGACAAAATACAGTATTTCTCTTGAAATTTTCAAGTAAACTTAAGAGTTATTCAAAGTAATGTGAGATGTCGGCCATGTTCGGCAGAACTACGAGCACATCTCCATAATGGTCACGAGGACATAAACGTAGATTACGAGAACATACAGGAAATCTCTCCCCTAAGCATTCCTTGTATAATTGTTACACGCGTCATTGAAAATAAGATTGTCGCTCATCACAAAAAATGGAATTTACACGCAATTAAGATGTGGTTTACGATAAGAAAACAAAACAAGTGATATGATATGCTGAGAAACTACTTGAAAGGACAAGGGATTTGATATGGTTTTCAACAACCTGACCAAAGATTTTGGCGCAAGGAATCAAGATACACTGTAGAATGTCTTAAAAATAAATTGCAATGTCTTAAGAATTTACTACAGTTTTATGGATTTTATTGGTATTTGAAAGTACCGCATTATTAGTCAAGATACTGAAGCTAAAAAAAAATACCATCTTTAAATTACAAAAGATAATTACAAAATATATGAAAAATTTGCCAAGATAAATATTTCACCCCAAATATTAAAACTTTTTAAGGTAATATCAACATTTTTTCTTTTAATTTCTTCTCCCTGAGTAAGGTGATTAAAGCCACTAACACATAAAGGGTTACGGAGAGTGACAGAAACAGATGACAATATAAAAAAAAAAATGACCACGATATAAGCAAACAGACGATGACGATTGACGTTATATTTAAATCTGTGCAGATCGTAGTTTACAGGAAATCAAGAAATTCAAAGTTATTTCAAAATTGAAAAGTTGGAGAGAAGAAATTATTACCATAGAATTTACGGCTATATCTAGCAATTTAAACAGTAAAATGTTGAGATCTACTACTACACTTAAATTCATAAAGATCAGGTGCCAATTAAGAAAGTTCAGAATTCAATTACCGTGGAAATATTGAGAGAAAACGCACACAGTTGCTACGTTATCGAAGCCGAGATGACAGATCAAGAACTAAAACGTTGCAGATTAAACTTTGGAATCTGTCAAGAATCTCTAGATCTATAGAAATAGCACCGGATTAGATCTAGCAACGATATTTGACGCACGGTCGTATGGTAGACCTTTAATTGAGCACGATAAAATAAATGTGGAATTTATGCCTTCATCCGTTGATTTTATCTGTTCAGTTTCTTCAATTGAAAGCCATAGTCAACAACGTTCTGAAGGGGCATGACAAAGAAGAAGAAGAAGAAGAAGATGATGATGATGATGATGATGAAGAGATTGGATCAAGGTCATTTTATTTGAAGCTCGCATATAACTGTCAACGGAATTTTACATGCACCTGATAAAAACAGCAATTAGCTCGCTACTGAGTAAAGCGCATTCTGAAGATTATCGTTTGAATCTGATTTACATTAAGTCCTACCAGCCACCATTCTCTAAGCAAATATTTTAGCTAGTCGAATTAATGGTAACTAACCTGATTTTCTTATATTTTTATACAACATTTAGGATTGAAAATCCTCCAGGATAGCACTCCATGGTTTATGATTGTTGGTATGTCACTGCTCGTCTATTGTAAAAAAATAGTCTAAAATCCTCCCCAAGCGATCAATCTGTTTATTGTCGCTCCACCAGGCTGGATACTCTATAAAAAGAGTGTATTTCTAGCCCATTGTATTCAGATATTCAATAATTTCCTTCATCGAATGTGACGAAGCGCTGTTGGGCATAGATTCTTCTCTCCTTTAACCCTCATTTCACGTGTACCATCAAAAGGTAATATGCGTCTGAGCTGTCAACATAAAACAATATGTAACCTGATATCGAGTTACCACTTGGACTTCCACCGTAAATCTCAAAATGTGAGAGCGGTTTACACCTATCGCCACGCAGCGTCGCCTATCGAGTCTAGCATGATATTCATTTTTAATATGACGCCGGGAAAGACAGTGCAGGTATTTCACACCAGATCCTCCAAGAAGCCGGCTGAATAGGTAGTTCAACTGTAATCACTATCTGTCACCGAATACAGAATTATATGATCAGAAACCTGTATCCCATTGTGCAAGCGTGGGAAAGATTTGTACTACTCGTGGTTATATAACGAAGAGCCACAGCCAGGGCTGGGCAGGCTATCACAGACCACAGACGATAATGTAGGGTTCACGTTTCATAGGAGCTGGACCGCTCACGCAGCACAGAATAGCTGAGAGAAAATTTACGAAATACAGGAGTAAATAAAATGTAATGTTAAATATAACAGATTCATTTTTCGTGTTGTCACTTAACCGACACACGCACTGAATTAAACACGATTGATACATACGCGCAGGTTGCGATAAATAAATTGTCTTCTCGTGAACATAACACTGGCCTCTCATTTTAACCGGTATATTTACCAAGATTACACAAGAAGATCTTGAAATACAAAGGAATAAATTTATTCAATAAAATGGCCATTGACTACAACCAAAGCCTCCAGACGACTTCGGAATAACTTGCGTCTCTTCTGGGCGGTTTCCTTGTTTATATTAGTGATTGCAGCCATATTCCTTGCCTTCAGTTTATATTTGATGTTTCATCTATGTGTTTTATTAGTATCTCGCTCAACGGTGTCTCACACTTAATAATCAAGGGGGTTGCAGTCTGGGGAGTTAGGTGAACAGATGTAATGGGTGAAGTGGTTGCGAAAATTGTCTGACAGCTATGACTTGGTTTTCTTTCTTGTGTCTCACAGTGTAGAGTCCTGTTGCCATACATAGGGTCTTCCGGTAGCTACCCTCTTTACACCGGACAGCACTTTCTTCTCGAGGCACTTGATGTAGGCCCTCGCGTTGAGTCCGAGGCCCTGTGAGATGATGAATAGCGGCATAATAGCGCCATCACTAGTGATTACTTCAAATACTTTCGTAATCCCCATTAGACTCAGCCAACTCTTTCTGAATCCTTTTCACTGTCTTCAGATTGGCACCTAAACATTCTGAAATATTCGTATTAGAGCTACCAACGAGAAAGCCAATCTGTACAGCACGCGTTTCCAGATGTCTGGCAGAGTAAATAGCGTAATTGTGTTTTTTTTTTCTCTCGCACAAACGGTGCCCTACTGAACCTATATTATTGTGCAGTCGACAAAATCAAAAACAAAAAAACACGGATGAGAGAAATTAAAAATATAAAATGGCGACAATTTACCCATCGTACCTGATATATAAACAGATTACAACTTGAAGGAAGATTGAAGCCAGCAAGGGAATGTAATGATTGCTATATTTGTCATGCTTACTTGGTTGTGCAGAATCTGGTCTGTTTTGTAAATTCTCTTCAGAATGGGTTTAAATTACCCGTTGAGACAGGAGCGGTATCTGCTAGTTTGCTGACGCATTTTACGTTATTCCCCGCGTTATATTGATCGCATGCGAACATGTTAACGCAATAAAATCAACACCTGACATCAACAATGAAAACAAAACACATAATTTCTGATGAAGTCGAACAAATAGTGAAACCTGTTGTTTTTATAGGATTCTTACTTGTTTCATATTTAATAACATACACACACACACACACACACACACACACACACACACATATATATATATATATATATATAGATAGATAGATAGATAGATAGATAGATAGATTAATTAAAGAGAGAAGCCACAAACGTTTTTGGTTATAATGTGGATTTTTTATATATTATAATTTATTTTCTGTATTATATATACAATATATATTTCTGTCAAAATAAATAACAAATAGTAAACGCATATCAATGTAACATGTTTCACTTTTATTAAAGATTATTCAAATATTGAGAGAAAACATATATGTGTGTGTGTGTGTGTGTGAGTATGTGTACACGTATGTGTGCGCGCGCATGTCTATTAAATCGGTATACGGTGGAAACTGATTCATTTCCACAGTTTAAAAAAAAACGCCATTATTGCAGACGATGACGTCTTACACCGCTGGTTAAATAATTAGTTTAATTAAATAAATCCTAAAAACTCGTATACTGAATTTTCTTAAAGACGTGGATGACATTCGTAGAATTATCGTTAGCTGCAGAGCAAAAGATGTTCGTACACCTGGGAGTCAAACATTATGAACAATATGTGAGATCACGTGGTTTACCTGAATGAGTGTCGCCTTTGTCTAAATTAACGACACAATAAAATGCATATATGCAGAGATCCAGAGAGAGAGAGAGAGAGAGAGAGAGAGCTAGAGAGAGAGAAGTTGACGAGAGGTTGATGACGTATATCTGCACACTCTTCTTGTGTGCCATCTTCTTTCAAGATGCTAGTGATCACGGCTCTCCACAGCTTTCTGTGTTTTATTGCTTTACATTTACATGGATATTATGAAAGATTTCTCTATCACATGATTCCGGGATCGGTTATGATTTCATGCCTTAAATATATCTTTGTCAACTGAGTAATTATCAATCGACTTATATGGCAGTAAATGCGGGCACCCCGAGGCGGTGTAGTGGTTAGGAAGCTTGTCTCGCTAGAACAATTATGCTTGAGTAGTGATTTCGATCCTCACTGGGTACCTTCTTCTTCCGGCCTTGTAAACTACGCTTTGAAAATCACTATATGACAGTAAATGCTGGACAATTCCCTCAAAGGTGAAAAGAACATTCGAGGCCAACCAAAAAAAAAAAAAAAAAACATGGTTCCACATAATGGAGAGAAATATGTAAACAACGAGAAAGTTTTCTGAAAAATGGGAAAAACTGATATTTCTGATATTTCTGTGGCACATCATGAGGAAAGAGTGTTTGGAGAATATGACACACGCAAGATATACCGACGGAAAGAGAAGTAGATTGAAACAGCGAATAAGATAGTCCGACAAGATTGTCTAAATCGATGGCAGATTAAAACATCTTAAGAGCTAAGAAGGGTAAGAAGATATAGTCAACCACGTACTGAAGTGATACAGCACTTAGAAGATGTAGCCTATAGTTCAGAATATTGGCGATTAAGGACAACATTTTTTAGAGGTATTTATTTTGCATAAAATTTAAATAATTAGGAAGTGTTTTAACATAGGGCAGAAATTGCGACATTCACATGCATGGGGATAACGAAAGATGCCTTTCAAAAGCTTATCAAAAGTATAAGGAAACAAAAAAATTCGTTGGAAACAAAGAAATACTACTGAACTTCTAGTGTAATATAATTCCTACTATATGACATCAAATGCTGGATAATCTCTTCACAGGTGAAGAAGAGACTTGAAGCAACCGAAAGATAATGTGGATTTACTGGACGGATCAACGACGAAGATTTAGAGAAAATAGAAACAAAAAAAAGAAACTTATACTTAACATAAGAAAGAGACTGTTGAAATTTCTAGGGTAGATAATGAAGCAAGAGGACTTTAGAAAATTTGATATTCACAGGACGGATTGAAAGCAAGCGGGGTAGAGGAAGACAACGGATAATCTACATATCGAGCTTGAGTAAATGGATGGCGGAAGAAGGTTTAGGAGAGATAACGAAGAGAACATATATATTAAGATCTACAAAGGACGGGCAATTATAGAGATCTATAGTCGCCTCCGTCCTGAAGAGACACATAGAAGAAGAAGAGGAGGAGGAGGAGTAATAAGAAGGAGGAGGAGTAGGGAGAGGATGAGAAGAAGAAGAAGAAGAAGAAGAAGAAGAAGAAGAAACAGAAAAAAAGAAGCGTGATTTTTGTGTTTATTATTAATTTTTTGAAGTCTCAACCACATACCTCGCATTTTCTTGTTTTAAGACGACTTACATCGTAAATTCTTGCAAAGGTTATGATTTAATTTATGCTACATTTATTAATAAACCGGTTCACTTTCGGAAAATATTGCGTTCATTCAGCCTCAGTTGAACCAAATATAAATATTTATTCGAAATATTATGTTCTTTATTTTTTTTAATAATAAAAATACTATTTTTCTTTCTTGAGTGACTATTATCTACTAGTAGAATAATTGTGTAAGATGTAATTCTTTCTTCTGGTAAAAGAAACAAAAAACAAAGATCGCAGGTAACATTGTGTGTGTATTTACGTGTTGTATTAGAAACGCGTGTGTAACTCCTGGTAGAATATTAAAAGGTCCAACAACAAGAAAATTGCCGGACTCAATTCCAATTGAAGATAAAGAAGACAAACAAACAAAAGAGGTTGATTGTTTTCAATCGTTATGAGTCTACCGATTGAATAGAATTTTATTATAAACAATTTTCTTGCATTCTGAATGTAAAAATAAAGAAAAAAGTGTGCAAGACAATAAGAAACACTACCTGCAAAAAAAAAGTGAAGTTTTGTTGTAATCGGTTGAAAAATGTAGGAAATATAAACCAACACACACACACACACACACACACACACACACACACACACACACACACACACACACAACCTGGGTTTTATAATAAGTATAACTCGATATGAGTTGTCCCCCTTTCATTCCGCGAAAGCGATGCCTCTTAATCGTGTTTTCAAATTGATTTCGTGCAAAAACAATTGTGTTTTTCTAATTTTTTGTGGTCTCAGAACCACCGCAAGGTAATCTTACATAGTCCTGTGAAGTTTTGTTGATATCGGTTGAAAAATGTAGGAAATCCGATCCAATATATAAACAAACAGACACGCACACACGCAACCTGTGTTTTATAATAAGTATGATATATATATATATATATATATATATATATATATATATATATATATATATATAACAGATATATGTATTAAACAAAACAATTTTACAATGGGCACAGACAATGACATTAGTGTGTGAGTGTGAACATATGTTTCTCTTCTTTGGTGAATGTTCGTATTTTGGTGAATGTTCCTACGTACGTGTATTTGTGTATAATGTTCACGGCGTCTTCCACAAATGGGAAGACGCGGATCTTCTAAGAGAGCTTACATTGTAGTCGCTGAAATGAAGAAATGAAAAAGAGGATTTACCTCACCTTCACGCGAGGCGGAATGTGGCACGAGGCCTGAAATAAAAGAGGAGGAGGCGAGAAGTCGCCCGGTATTTATAGTATAGGGAGAAGGACCCCTAGTGACAATTAGGGAATTAAGGAGGAGCTAACTCCGACAACATGTCCACAGCTTTCCCATCGGGGATGTTAAACCAATTTCGATTTCCTATCTAATTAAAACAGTTCTATATTATTTTCACAATATTTTTTATAAAATAATAAATTTAAATGTTTATCAGTTTTATTTAATGTTTCTTACGAACATTTTAGTTCTTCTTATCGCAACATGAAAATGGACATCAATCTACAGCAGTAAATGAAATGGTTGTATCGGAAATGCGTCCCAGTTTTTGATGCATTCTGGTTTAGACTTAAGAAAGACAACGATTTCATTGCATCCAAATTACAGATTAATTAAGTAGAGGCACAAGATCAATTATAAATTATAAAAAACTAACACGTTGTTCTCGAATAAAACGCGCGCACACATACACACACACTCACATAAACACACGCACACGTATAAAAATCCAGATATAAATATATAAATAAAATATATAAATAAAATATATCCGCACTATAAATAAATATACCCGCACTATAAATATATAAATAAAATATATCCGAAAAAGAACAATATGAATAAAAAAGAAAAACTCTGATGGAGGATATCAAGAAAAATATAAAGATTTCCTTTTGAAACAAGTATATATATATATATATATATATATATATATATATATATATATATATATATCTGAACTTAATCTTAATCCTTCATGAGCGACCGATCCTTCGCGATTGATTTATTAATGATGGGCATTATAATTATTCTGTTAATCTTGGAGAGTAATAATACATTCTTACTGCACAAAGTAGATCGCAATAGTGTTATCAAAACCGTTGAGAATTCCAGTAAGATACCTTTAATAATTTCATAATTTTCTTAGGGGTACAGAAATTTATTATGAAAATTAAGGTAAGACCAACATTACTCTTCATGATTAAAAAGAAAAAAAAAGAACCATCCGACAGATTTCGCCCAAAGTCAACAGAGGGTGAAATCGAGAGTATAAATGTCACAATACAAAATAAAATATATAAAAGAAATGTAATGTATTAAAGGCGAAAGAATCAAATTGAAATAAAGTCCAGCCCTAATAGACATTCACTCGGTTTACAGAGGGAGGTCTGTCTGGACCTGACATAGATTGTTTTTAATGCCTTTAAATGTCACGACTCAGGATGATGTAAGAGCGCGTGCTGAAGTTGGTGGCATAACTGTGATGAAAGAAACCTGTGTTGCTGACCACGACATTGCAACTGGAATGTAACATTTCTAATTTTCTTAAATACGTTTTGATGCACACTGTTGATGCACACTCGTGTTTAGCCGTAGGATAGTTCTACATATGTAGTCAGCTCCGCAACTACATCTGAACTGGTAAATCCCATTGTTAATCTGAAAGGGGAGTTTGAAAATCCTTTCGAGTAGACATCAATGCAGACCTGGTAGAAAAAACAACACGTACATGAACCGAAAA
Organism: Acanthosepion pharaonis; assembly: GCA_903632075.3. Classification (NCBI taxonomy): domain Eukaryota; kingdom Metazoa; phylum Mollusca; class Cephalopoda; order Sepiida; family Sepiidae; genus Acanthosepion; species Acanthosepion pharaonis. The sequence continues at coordinate 1,775,562 of CAHIKZ030005516.1, read as the reverse complement.
ATAACAAATTTTCAAATGCAAATCTGTTTCGCAAGTTTTCCACTTATTTTACTTAACCAAGGCAAACTTAAATAAATAAGGCACTTATTAAGCGTACTCGTTTTACGTTTAGAAAAAATTAGAAATTTTCTTACTCATGACCGACTTAATTACATCCAATATATCGGCTGATTTTTTAGTTTTCTTTTGTTTTATGACGAAGTGTAAAATTGATCTTACCTTTTTTTATTTTCATAATAAATTTCTGTACTTCTATGAAAACACACACACACACACAGACACACACACATATATATATATATGTGTGTGTGTGTGTGTGTGTGTGTGTGGATATATATATATATATATATATATATATATATATATATATATATATATATATATATATATATATATATATATATATATATATATCACACACACACACACACATATATATATGGAAGACGATATATATATATATATATATATATATATATATATATATATATCGTCTTCCACACACAGACAACTTCACTGTATCACAGCTCATTAGTGTGGCTAGACATTCGATTGCCTGAAGCTGGGATCGAAACCCTTCTGCTTTGGCATCAATCGAAGATATTACCCCTGAGCTGTCAGTGCCTTGTAGAGAAGAAGAAAATTTTTTACGCACATCTTCTTCGGATAAACCTGCCAATGACCGAGATGGCTCAAGTCAGGGAAGAGTTTTGCAGTATTAGCACTAGTAGTCATTGTTTACAAATTTGCGCTTTCTCTCCAGAATGCTCGACTGGAATTAATTTTTCCGGGGGCGGGGGGTATAGATACCTACATTTTATATTATCTATTTACTAGCATAGCAAACGTAAATAAACAGGACACTTAGTAGCCGTACTCGGTTTAGGTTTAGAAAAATTAGAAATGTTTTACTCACGACAGTCTTAATTGAATTCAGTAGTTAAAGTATTTCTAAGATACAACGGTTCAAAGCTTAAACTAGCAAATGGGTAATTTTGCTGTTACAGGATTTACACAATTTTGCTGTTACAGGATTTATACAATTTTGCTGTTACACTTGGTATATTTTATAAAGCGAAGTATTTTTAAACAGAAGTAAAAATACCATTAATTTGTTCACAAGTTTTAAATTTAAGAACACTCATAAATACAAAGAATGCTAAGTGAATGTCAGGGTAAATTCGGAAGGATAATTAAATGATGAAATTTAGTGTCTAACTAATGGTGCAGATTTATATTTGGATAATTTGATCTCTAAGTAAGTTATATTCTGCATTAATAAGTGTAATAATCTTTAGAATGCAGTCGTGGTTGAACTTATTTCTAGGTATGACTAATGGATTTGGTTAATTGTTATGTATAAAATCTTTTTTGTGTTCATAGATTGAGGTTTCTTAAATGTCTGCTAATTTACGCTATATATTGTAAGGATCAGTTGAGAGAGATTATTTCATATATATATATATATATATATGTGTGTGTGTGTGTGTGTGTGTGTGTGTGTGGATATATATGTCTGTGGGTGTGCATATATGCGTGTATATTTGCTTATATACGTGTATGTATGTATATTAGCATAATATATACGTATATATGTATAAGCATGTATGTACACTTATGTATATATGGGTATATGTATGTATGTGTGTGTATATATATGTGTGTGTGTGAGTATGTATGTGTCTATGTAGGAATGTATGCATATATATATGTATGGGGATATATATATATATATATATATATATATGGATATGCGTGTGTATGTATATATATAGAGAGATAGATAGATAGATAGATATGTACAAAATGTCCTTAGCAACTGGAAGAATTTAGAGAATATATATATATATATATATATATATATGTGTGTGTGTGTGTGTTTGTGTGTGTGTATGTGTATGTGTCTGTGTGTGTATATGTGTGTGTATGTGTATTGTTAAATAGGTTATAACTGATCTAATATTATTTCCTCATTATTAACCTACCGTATATTTATCTCATTATTATTATTATTATTATTATTATTATTCCTCTCATTCTGTATTAGTGTTATTATTAGCATTAAGATTATTATTTCGTTTTTTATTATTATTACAACATTAATAATAATAATATTATTACTTTTAAATCTTATTTCATTTCGAAATATTTTTTAGATTTTAAAAAAAAATTTTAAGATTACAAATTTGAAATTCGAAACTTTAGATTTTAATTAAAAAATTTCTTACACCTGAATGGTTATTCATAATATTAATAATGTTAATAATAGTAGTATTGTTTATTTATATTTTATTACATTATATTTATTTCGTAGCTTATTTGTTGAAAAATTTTAAATGCTCATATTAATATCAAAAATTTTAAATGCTCACATTAATATCAACTATTAACCGCCAAATATAAATCTGTTTTCTTCAAATTCAGCGCAATATGCCCATATATGTTAATTTACTCTTCCTGTTTCTTTTCTTTTATTCTTTACACGCTCACCATTTCCTTTTCTTTCTCAAACTCCTACTTCCACTTTTGCTTTCCTATATTTTTACTTCTCTTTTTTCTCTTTATCTGGTTTCCTATAAAAAGACATTAAATAAGTCAGTGTCTGGTCCTTATCCACCCTCCCTTACTCTTAAATATCTTAATAAAAATAGATTTAAATTCATACCTATCCCCACTTCACCCCTCTCTATATCACCTAACATCAACTTAAATCTGCCCCTTGAAAGTGTATTAAAACTATATGTAAATTTAAAACGTTTCTTTTCACGCTTGAAATTGCGGTCTGATGAACAAGGTAAAAAAAACATATACCTGGGGAAATAAGTTATAACCAATGGACCATTAAGGTTGTATGTTTTCCATTTAAATAGAATTAATATATATATATATATATATATATATATATATATATATATATATATATATATATTTAGAGAGAGAGAGAGAAAGAAAGAGAAAAAGAAAAGGGAGAGGGATATTTGTTTATACGTTATTTTTATAGATACAAATATATAAGTAAATGTTCTGTTTATAATAAACTGTATTAACAACATTTACCTGCC
>CAHIKZ030005516.1:1685000-1767500 GCA_903632075.3 Acanthosepion pharaonis | reverse complement strand
TAAAAAGCATGTGTAAACATAAAAATGTATTAAAATAGTTGTCGGACTTTGTCCATTTCATAATGTGTGAAGTTATATATATATATATATATATATATATATTTCATAATAAAGAACTTCATCGAGTCTAGAAGAATCTTTCAGGACATATTCATAAAACATAATTAACATTAAATATATTTTTTCCGTATATTTGTCTTCATATATATATATATATATATATATATATATATATATATATATATATATATATATATATCATAATAAAGAACTTCATCGAGTCTAGAAGAATCTTCAACAGAATGCAGAAAGGTCTTGATGAGCGTTTCGTCCAATAGTTGGGACTCGGAAGCAGAGCGCATCCACTACCGAGAATTGAACCCGGACATCGAAGTAACTGGTTAGACTCGATATAGCGCTGCTCTTCACAAATTCTGTGGTGTAACACATCTGAATTTCCCTTACCGAACGGACCTTGCCCTTACGAGCCACATCATCTTTCCCCAAACCGCTCCATCCAGAGCATTAGAAGCCGGGTCAAGCAAGGATATAGATGTGAAAGATATTATTAGGCGGATTTGAATTAATCATAATTAAGTAATTCATTGAGTCTTAGAAAATTCTCAACAGAATGCAGAGAGTCTAACCAGTTGGTATGACGCTTGCGTCGTATCGTAATGGTCCTTGTTTGATTCTCGGTATAGATTGCGCACTGATGATGAGTCCCGAATATAGGAGGGAACGGTCGTACAGTGCTTTCTGAATCCTTTCGGGATTCTTCTAGACTCGATGAATTACATATTGACCTACATATGTATGTAGAGATAATCACACAGAAACTATGTAAAACATTCCTCTATAACACACACACACACACACACACACACACACACACACACACACACACACACATATATATATATATATATATATATATATATTATGAAAGTCCGACTATTATTTTAAGACTTTTTTTGGTTGTACATTCTTTTTATAGATACAAATATTTAAGTAAATGCTTTGTTTATAATAAACAGTATTAAACAACATTTACCGGCCTGAATGTCCGAGAAATTTTCATATTCATGTCGGAAGACGAATATTTTCTATGAAAATTTCTTGGACACTAAGGCCGGTATATTATGTTTAATACTGTTTATATATCAACATAGCATTTACTTAAATATTTGTATGTCTAAAAGAATGTATAAACATAATATATATATATATATATATATATATATATATATATATATATATATATATATATATAATTATGAGAATATTATATTGTGACCCTAGGTTTCACGTCTTGCGAACCTCAGACAAATGTTGCAAAAGGGTCGAAACCTAGAGTCACAAAACTAATATTCATACAAAATAATATGTTAGCTCTATCACTGATATTGAGCACTTTCCACTAAGTACTGCACATATAATATATATATATATATATATATATATATATATATATATATATATATGTATGTTGGCTGTAGTATATTCGTGTATTCGTGAATACACACACAATACACACACACACACACACATATATACATATATATATATATATATATATATATATATATATATATATATATATATGCATAGTTGTGTATATGTCTCACATTTCCGTCGTTTTTCCTCTGAACATAAAAGAAATCGTGTTCTTTGGTGATACATTATTTCTTCCATCATTGCTCAAAGCACATATACTTCTCTGCGTGTTCTGACATAATGGATGTGTTCCATTATGACCAAGAATCTGTTTCTTCGTACCACCAAGTTCTTCGTTTCGGAGACAGGAAGCGAAGAAACACACCTTCCGACACGTACATACTCATCCCCCCCCAGACACGCTCATGTTTCTGTAAGTAAATTCACGCATGTCCCAGTGTTCGACCTCAGGGTGCCTCAAATTCCGATATGGTATCGCATCTATGAAAAGAGGGTGTGGTAAATAGGGCGAAGTGTATACAGTAGAGAAAAGCAGAGAAAAATCAATGATAGCATTAAAACGTACGGAATGAACAAGGAAGAAAATGGTCTGGATATATGAATATGAATTTCTTAACCGGGAAAAATATAATAGTAATTAAATGTTTCCTTATATGGAAATATTCACGATTCACTGACCGAGCATCGTCCTGCGTATGATGATAGACTACATCCGACGGAAAGGCTTCTGATTGGCAGGTTTTACGGAGCGTGGAACCATGTCTTAATTGATTGAATACTAAATGTCACATACTTTCGGGATCTTGGACCACATGGTAAGCTACAATGAGAAAATCATGATCAGAATGAATGTGCATTTTTTTTTAAATATTTATCGTCAAGCTCATCTTCCTTATACGCTTGCTTAATTCAACGGTCGGCGAGAAGGACGACATTATACTTCTCTATGGTTTCTCCATTCCTGTCCTTTGTAGCTCTTAGTAAGATTTTTTTTCTTTATTTTTCTCGATCCCTTTTCTACGATCCATTTACACAAGATTAGATATATAACTCCCTCTACATTCTATCCCTCCTGTATGTCTTCTGAGTGTCAGATTCTGCAGTCCCACTTGCCTTATTACGTGTCCAAGAAAATTCAGCTGTCCCTCTCTGCTTCTAATTATAATTCACCTTTTGGCTTTCATTTTTCTTAAAATATCCACGTTACTCACCTGTTCGTTCCGGCGTATTCTCCCCATCCGAGTTAGTCATAACGGTGGTAAGAACTATGAAGAAAATCAGTACAAAAATAGCAAGATACTTCGTGTTAAAAAAAATACAAAGATACTTCATGCTAAAAAATACCAAGATAATTCAAGTGAAAAAAGCTAGATATTTCATGTTAAAAATACCAACATACTTCATGCTAAAAAATACCAAAATACTTCATGCTGAAAAATACCAATATAATTCATTGAAAATATTTCTAGACTTCAGCTAGATATTTCATGCCAAAAAATAACAAGACACTTTTAGCAAAAAATACCAAGATACTTTTTGGCTAAAAATTAGTAAGGTACGTTATGTGAAAATCGCTAGACATTTCATGTAAAAAATACCAATATGTTTCTGGCTGAAAAAATACCGAGATACTTCATGCTAAAAAATACCAGGATAATTCATGTGAAAATAGCTAGATATTTCATGTTAAAAATTCCAACATACTTCATGCTAAAAAATATCAAAATACTTCGTGATAAAAAATGTCAAGATACTTAATGCTAAAAAATACCAATATAATTCGTTAAAAACATTTCTAGATTTCAGCTAGATATTTCATGCTAAAAAATAGCAAGATACTTCTGGTTAAAAAGTCATATGAAAATAGCTAGACATTTAAAAAAAATACCATGATGTTAAAAAATACGAAGGTAATTCATGCAAAATATCAAGATTATTCATGTGAAAATAGCTAGATATTTTATGTTAAAAAATACCAAAATACTTCATACTAAAAATACCAAGATACTTCATGCTCTACTTCCCACTATCTATTGACACAAGCATGTCAGGTCAGTACAAACACAGAATGTACAATTTGGAATTTTTTGACATCACATCGTATAAAAGTGTTTGTTTGTTTGTTTGTTTGTTTAGCGGCATATCAACTCCTTATGAGTCATTTAATGCTGAAAGTTAATTTTTGGAGGAGCATAAGTAATTTTCTCTACACGAATGCTTATATTTTTCTCAAAAATGTATTGCTGCTAATTTTTTTAATATTAAATGCATTGCTGGTTTTCTCACTGTAAAAATGTATTTGTATATTTCATAGTGCTTGAGCCCATTTAACTATTTACCCATCTCTAGGACCCTTACAGATTCTACCACGCCTTGTCAGGGTGGACTTGAGAACAACAGCAATTAAGAGGTGGTTCCAAGCACCTCAAGACCTCCAATCTCCCGATCTTGCTGCCGGATGTAGTTTATCGTCATGCCAAGGATGTTGTATAGAATTAGACGAATATATCATTTGTTATCTGTGACAGAAAAATTAAATGTATGACTGATATCCCTAGTGCAAGAATAAGTTTTTAAACAAAACTTTTGTGTGAATTCGTGTGAAACGTCAATGTCTTGATTATGTCATTATTATCTCAAGTAACACATGCGATTGGTTTTAGCTGTTGCTATTATTACGAGTGGTTTAGTGTTTCTATTTATGTTACTTTTGTTATTTGGTACTGCATTTGGTTCTTTGTGGTGCCAGTCCACATGATTCAGTGTAAGATGGTACTCGCTAAAACTTACAGGGTTTAATCAGCCGAACATTTAGCAAACTTGCGACATACTTAAGCCCCATAGTTGGTGGCGAAGACGTTATCACTTTGTGAGTGGATATTTATATATATATATATATATATATATATATATATATATATATATATATATATATATATATATATATATATATATTATCGGGTATAGTATTAATCCCATTTATGACAATCAGTGTTTTTGTTGCTCGTCTGTGGTTAGGATTGTGTTAAGATATTTTTAATCGAATTCACATCAAGCAAAGCAGTAAAGACAAAGAGGAGGGGAGAGAACGAAGGGGAGAGAACAATAGAAGTGTAATCAGGGAGATAGTAGATAGCATTTACATTTAAATTAAAGTTGACTGGAAAGCATGGAGCAGGAAGTGAGTTCCACGGGCGATAAGTGCGAGAAAAAAAAACTGTTAGCATAAAATTTACAGTTACTGCGCTTATATCTCTTCAGATATATCGCTTGGAAATATGTTAAAAAAAAAGTAAAGAATAACAGATGAAATTGTCCATAGATAAATTATTGAATGATAAACAAATATATATTTAATCAAAAACTCTTAATCACGTATTGCGAAACGCTTGGGAAATGTATAATTCTAATATCTGGGAAATTAAAATAACTAAGCAAATTATTACGTGCTGATCACAGTATATGGATATATAATATTTTAGTCTCTTGTTTCAAAAAACAATAAAAAATTATAAACTAATCTGGCGATGATCATCAAATTATTATGTAGATGAATATTAAATAATTTCCGTTCTTGGGAGCCATTTGTAATGACGAATGCTCATGCTAATTAGTAAACATAACTGGAAGCTAATAATAAATTTAGAGTACATTAAGGAGTACGTTAAAGAGAACATTAACGATTACATGGAGTACATTAAGATAAGAATTAATATACGAAAATATACAATGTAAAACGCAATGGAATGTCTCGAATACATTTCAAGAACCGACCCCCAAAATTTGATCTCCATGGAAAAATAGCAATTTTGTGAGTGTAATGTGATTATAAGCCTGGAGTTATTAAAACGCAATGACATATTCAATGCACATTTCTACATTCAGCAGTTGCAACATGTCCATACATGTTTAGTCGAAAAGCGCTATGCGCTCGTCAAAAAAAAAAAAGAAAAAAAAAGAAGGTTGTTATTCTCCCCATAACGCAGCAAAGCCGAAATACAAGAAAACTAGCACCGAAAAATAAATGAACTCTTTTGGTGAGTAATCCCCCACATATATTCAAATATTCGCCTGACCTTGACCATGACATAAGTAGAATCAAGTAATCCCTTACGGTCGATCACATCATTCTAAACTGTTAACCAACCATAACTATAGAGCCCAATCTGTCTTGCTATTTATCCATAGCTGGGGAGAAGGAATGAATCCACTGGAATCAACTTATTATTACCTTTTGGGGTCACAATAAAACACTTTAATGGGGAAAATATTCTTAATTAAAACCAGATCCATGGGATCGTCAAAAGGTGTTTATGTTACAACGTGCAAAATTTTACTAAATGCTATCAAAGACCTGCGTGATAAGTGACAACCAGCAAATGATGGTAGATATTAAATCGAATAAAATGTAATTGTGCTTCATTTGTTTTTTATAAGAATAAAATTGATGAATAAAAACGAACGTTTTTTATGAGTGGATCTAAAACTAGTGTCTAGTTTTTTTTCCTTTGTTAATTAACATTTGACCGTATATTATTTCTCAAGTGCATATACAATAGGATTGGAGCCGTGGTTTTACACTCAACATGAAAGTTAGGGTTTGACATGATAGATAAGGACACAAAATATTATGTTTATGTTCAAAGTCGTATCGTTGGAATTTCATTCCGATGATCAGTGAAAGCCTTTTGTAGAAGCTAAAAATTTAATTTTTGGTGCCAGTACATGTCACATCAAGCATATGCGTACAATGATAATAGGTTTTATTTCCCACAAAAATCATTGTAGACAATGTGGCCGGCGTTAGTACCCAGTTAAAAAAATGTTGCAACTGATGTGTGAGCTTCGTATAAGATTTTTCAGACTGTTATGATATATGTAAGTAACATTGGGATAGATACTTAACCATTTCAGCCCTGTGTCCCTGAAAACAATTAACCCTTCTATCAGCTCCTGAGTCAAAATTCGCAAATAATTGGTATGTGGTGTTTCACTGTAAATATAAAAATAGTAGTAAAACATATAACTTCTTCATTGCTTCCCTGATGGTTCAGTTTGAAATTATTCATGCTTTATCGTAAAAACGATCATTTTTAAAAAAAAAAAAAAAAACATGCATAAAACACAAGGGAAAGGCGCGGACATGTTGGTATAACATTCGTTGACATCAGAATATTATGGATTTTCTGATTGGCTCTTCAGAATAAGATAACCAATAGCAAAAGATGATGCAAGTGTTTACCCACCTTTCAATTGCTGGCTGGGCATTACGCCATTTTCCTCTTCCACCAGTAAAGCGGTGGTCAGGACTCAAAGGTTTAATATCTCTGAAGTGATTCAGATGTCATTACCTTAAGAAGCTTACGCGCATATCTAAAATTCTCCTCATAGTAGGTCAATTCTGAGTACCAATTAAGAATTAGCGTGCTGGACTTTATGTAGTATATCATTTTGTAGGTAACAAAGGAAAAATATTTTTTTCTTATTATCTGCATTGTCTATAACCCATTCTTTGATACTCACTTCGATGTGGTGTCCATCATGATCAAACTGCCGGTAAAGCTTGTCTCTGCCAGATCAATTACGACCGAGTAGTAGGTTCGATCCCTCACAATATAGTCCATACGTGCGGCCCAGTGCTGTATCTAAGATACGCTTAGTAAATCATTGGTTTGGCTAGTTTTATTTGTGGACTAACTTCGATTTTAACTGGAACAAAAATACATTATTCCTCGATCAGATATCACGACAAATAGTTCTTTTCTCTGTTCACTGAATTATTTTAAGAGCTCTTTCTTTTCCGCATAAGGAATTACCAAAGAGCCACTGAAATTTCTTGCTTGAAGCGAAATCTTTATTTTGGTAAAAAAAAAAAAAATTTCTACGATAAGAACGATATACAAAGAGATGTTGCTTCCGATCACAATAAACAAGATTGGAGTACATAACCATATTCTGTTATTGTCTGTCTAGACGCAACCTGACATTCGACCTTTTTCTTTTCAGATCACTACAGTCCACTCTATCGGAAATCGCTGTAAATCATTTCGATTCTAAAGCAGTCGTCGTCGTGTCGAACATTTATAAGCTGACATCTTTAGGGATCAAGGGACATAAAATACACGGTGTACCTAATTTTGAACCTTTACTTTCTTTTGATATCACGATCAATAACATTCCTCTGATAGTACACAAATTCTCCAACCGGGTTAGGCGTAGTCCTTGTGGTTCTCGAGAGAAATGCAGTGGGTACGCGATCAAGTCTCTCACGATTTCGGTACATGACATATTTTCTTATGATTAAAAGTTCGCGAATTGTTTTTTTTTCTTTCTTTTTTTTTCAAAAGAAAGAGACAATTTGCTTTATTTATTTCAGGGACATCCAAAGCTTTCGCTATCGACTCCTGGGTCCTATGAAACGATCCCGGGACGATAAAAATATAAGGATCAAAACTGGGTCAATAAATATATCCTGGAAACTTTTGACTAAATCTCAGTAATTTCCCATCAAATACCAATAATTTCATTAATACGCAGCAACACACAATCTTCTCATTAATAATGCCTACCAATTCAGATAAAAAGTCTATTATTATTATTACTATTATTATTATTTTTATTATTTTATTTCTACAGTTTATCATTCTTTTATGGATTATTTAAAGCTAAAAAATATTTCGGATTTTAGGAGTTTACTTAGATTACCGATGTTTCAAAGCGGTCGCCCATCCAACTACTGAACGTGCTCGGGGTTGCTTAGCATTGGAGTTTGATGTGTCAGTGAACCCAGGCATGCATAATGATATCAATAATAGATTTGCTTTTATTTAAGCGTAGAAATACCGTTCTCTTCTCCTTTTATTAATGTTTCTCGTTTAGATGGATATTTTTGTTGTTTTGCGTTTTGTGATTTCCTCTATCAATCTCATTTACTCTAGAGACTTACCGTTATGTCACGTTGAAACACCGGTCCTCTCTCTCCTATGCATTGACCGGGCTCGACGTTGCTTAACTCCGGTGATCATAGGGGGACCGGTGCTTCAACGTGATATAAAGGTAAGTCTCAAGAGTAAGAAAAGCAAATGAAATTGATAAAACACAAAGGCACAAAAATATCCATCGAAACGAAAAACATTAATGAAAGGAGAAGTGAACGGTATTTCTACGCTGAAATAAAAAAAAACTATTATTGATATCTTTATGACTGCCTGGGTTCGATGACACATCAAACATTCTATGAAGGGCTCGATGATCAAAAAGCTTTTGGGAACACCTGCTCACCACACATGTCACACGTATATTCAATTCACTCCACCTAGTGTACACTAACAGGGCATATATATATATATATATATATATATATATATATATATATATATATATATATATATAAATGAACATAGAAGTCAACACTTACAGGCGACAGTCTGTTTCATGCTAGATGCAATCGTCAAGTGCACTCGTGGCCTGATGATTGTATCTAGCATTAAATACACTGTCGCCTCTAAGTGTTGACTTCTATGTTCACTTTTATATTTACACACGCTCTATCTCTGATATTGAACACTTTATCTCATAAATATACAACGCCTTAAGACTATATTTCTTCATATATATATATATATATATATATATATATATATATATATATATATATATATATATATATAAAGTTTGTGTTTCTTACATAACATATATCAGAGACGCAGAAATATTTCCGTTAGATTCGACGATCATTTAAGCTAAATGACAGCCAAGGGTCATTTAGAGTTTGTTAAAATACTCATCTAGAACACTTTTATATAAAAGAAGCCAGTGTTATGGTACAAATGTTCAAATTGTTGGAGTGTATTTGAAATCGTTAAAAAACTTTAATTTTTTCTACCGCTCCAAAAATTACCCGACTTCTCATTAAAAGAGGCCCTTTATAAGACTCAGATCAGATTGAAAATGACCTATTACTGCCACATCTGTGATGGAGTTGCTCAATCCTGGCTGAACAGTGTTCAAAACCGTTTATGTGGCCTTGTGGGTGATAAATTCTTTTTCCTTCTGCAACGACTTTACCACAGACGAAAGACAAAACCTTTCTTGCCAGTCTATCGTTATTTCCATGGAAAATGATCTGAGGCGCTATACGACTTCGTTCATCTAATTCAGATCTTTACAGCAAACGGCCCTTATGTCACCTATGCAGAGTCGATTTATTCTTATTCTCTTCACATTTCATTTACAAGGAGGAAGTTCCATTAAAACTGTAGTGAAAGAGACAATCAGCTACCTCGAAAAAGAGTTCCTGTTTTCTGCGATCATCCGAAGAAAAATTACCAAAAAGTTGTTAGCAAAAATCTATTTCAAGGACCAGAATCTATGCTAATGTTCTTCCCTCCCCTGAATGGCGTGACCAATCAGAATGATCTCCCGGTGAACAAAAGCCGTTGTTTTTCGCTTATGTGGCAGATTTGGATTTTTGGGCTTGGTGGACGAACTCGCGTTTTTGTTGTTGAGAAATTAAGGTTGGATGTGTGACCCCATTTTGTCGTTTTCTACGTTGCCTGTTGGACTGTTACGACGGACTATCTCTTTTTTTTGTTTGTTTTCTTTACAACCATACAAACAGCTTCTTCCCCCAAACCACTACGTTGTGGGGAAAATTCCCGATTACTACAATCTTACACTCTGCATGTCAAAGTCCAACCGCTTTCTACATTCAAGTACGTCATTCAGTAAGCATCTCACGTAAGTGATTCTTGTTCTTCGTATTGGGTGACAACTAAAATAATAAAAAGAAGAATCAGCGTGCTTTCTGAAACGGCATTTCTTAACTAACCATCATTCTTTCAACTCTCATACACTCTCGGGGTTTTGAAAGTTGACGGACAACGCTGATGTTTTGGCGGTTTAGCAGACATCGACGAGGGAATTGGAATTAGTGAGCCAGTCTGTTGCATTCACTTTGGCCTCAATGATATTTAGGACAACATGAATCCGTAACTTTTCCATCCAGCTATGAATTAAAAGCAGAGTAGACAGAGATATCTACACTTGGATGGTAAACAAAGAGAAAGAAAACGCTAAACTAAAATCCTTGGAGAAGGCAACGAGAAAGTTATTCGCTATATTTCCAAATAATTCATAAAAAATCGCAGACAAAGGAATTTATGAAGTGTTATTATCGCGGACGACTGAATGAACTGATAACCTGAGTTAACTTTCAAGTCAGCAGATCAGTTTTGCCCGTATATCATGTGTTTTCTAGCATGTATTTCTTTTGCGTTATCGTCAATTTTAAATATATGTTCCCCTGTGTGGTAATTCCGATTTTAGATTTATTGACAATAAATCAATTCAAGACTTTCATACACTGATCATTATCCTTGATAATATCAATTGTCCATTTACCTAAATAGTTTTCTTTGATTTTCACATCTAGGACATCTACAAAAGCTCCAAGAAATAGGACGGATAATGAACCTTTCGAAAACAGGGACTGTATAGAAATTAAATAAAAACAGTGATGGCGTCTGCAATAAATGCATAATGAAATTTCAGGGTCGGTTATAACAAATTTAGTAAATGACATATGGCAATTGATCATACAATAGGCTGCGCTAGTAATAGATTCGCCGAACACGTGAAATTGCTAAAAAACATTATCATAAAATACTCCAGTCATATTCTTAAATAGACTAATCGGATCGAGAATTTCTAATAGGATATCTTGCATGGTACCAAACTCGTTAAATATATTTAAACTTTTAAATGTATAAAACCGCTTTCTCAAGTCAATGATTTAAGATGGCTTCGAGAGAATGAACCTTGACGCTACAGGCAAAAAAAAAAAAGCTGTACTAAATACCAGAAACCACATTACTTGAGAACATCCAACAGAAGTAATAAATAATAGTTATGTGGAGAGAAAATAATGATTTTATCAAAATATTTACATGTCACACTACTTCAAATAAAAGGTTAGAAGGTCTCTATCTATGTTGTAAAGATTAATAGCAGTAAGTGGACAGGAGAAAGCTATTTTCCTAAAAATTTGTTTTAATACAAATATTTCTTTTAAAAATCCGAACAGAAGTAGAATAAATAAACGCTTTTATATTGATATTACCATTTTCATTCTTTGGAATATACAAATGTTACTATTTTGATTTTTTTCTGACGCAACATTATATTCTATAACCAGTTTTACTCTGGTTCTTTATATCCACATCACAATAAACTCTATCCATGTAGAAATTGCACCTAGATGTAACCATAACAATTTTCATATGAAAAAACGCCAGAGTGATGAAAAGCGAAACTAATTTACTAAGAAGAATATGTATTGAAAGGGCACTGATGTCATAATTCCCAACAGTAATGTTAAGACTGGGTTTATAGACAATACCAGAAATTATTGCAAAAATAGAAGGAGCACAATATGAAATAAGTAGCAACAGAAAAGAAAAAGGTTTACTTGAGATGGAACGTATGTCAAATCCAATGGACGTTAGTGGTCTCAGGTCGAAAATCCTCAATTTTCTGGCCGCAACATGTGAGATAAATCTTTTTCCATCATTCCAATTTTCCCCAAATCTCGTCACTCACACACGGATTTTCTCTCATGTCATTCTAAAGACGCTTACTATAACGGATGAAAGCCGTAGTTGAAATAGGTTTATTACTTTTTATCTCTCTTCTCAAATTACATACACATACAGTACGACATATATATATATATATATATATATATATATATATATATATATATATATATATATAAAAATGGATCTTATGGGTAGGTTCTATTTAGGTGAAACCTAGGTAGGTAGTTCATGGCTCTTTAGGATTTATCTTATTTATCTTTGCTCTATCTATCGCATTGAGCACTCTCCGTTTTATCTTAGTGACTCGCTTGTTTGTTTTTTGTTTGTCTTTGGACTGGAAATTTAAGGCACTGGACGATTTTTTTTTCGCCCAGTTCGGATGTTTCTAGTTCTTTCTTTTTTTTCGAATTTTTTCATCGGATAACAAATTGTTTTGATATACTTGCAAATCTTGCCATCCTCGTTTTTTCAACAAACGAGTATATTTATTATATATATATATATATATATATATATATATATATATATATATATATGTATGTATGTATGTATGTATGTTGTATACATAGTATAATTAGAATTATATAAATATATATATATATATATATATATATATATATATATATTTATTTTAGATAGATGTGAGTATGTGACCCTGGGTTTCACGCTTTAGCGATCGTCAGACAAACTGGTTAATTTTTTAAAAATTTGGGTTCATATAGATTGCGTGTATTGGTGTTATTGTGGAAGTGGTGGGAGAGATTTCGTCGCTTATGTCATCGTACTAACGCAAACATCGATGTATGCAGACACATATACTTGGTCATCCGTCGGGACTCATACATATATAAAGATATGTGGGCAGTTTCGGATATGACATATGTATGTATACGGGTGGTGTTGTCTCTTTACATACGCATTTGTATGTTGAAATGTTGAAATTTAAAGATTGGAAGTGTGGCGGAAATGTCTCGTGAATGTCTTTTGAATGTATACATGTCACATTATTTAATATTCAGCTGAATAATATTTCCTTGCATGTATGTATATACGTGTGGTCGGGTTTGTGTAAAATTATGATAGGTAAAAATTATTATTTATATTTAATTTTAATTTTTTGAAAAAAAATGGGGGTTTATTTGTTATATTTAAAGCTGGTTATTTGTTTTTTTTTGGTGACTGTGTACATGTAACAGGTAGAAATTTGTAATCCTTATTGGTTAATTTATATGGTGATGTTTAATATTTAATGTTCTGGGAGAGATGGTAGTTTAATTTAATAACAGGTCTATATGTTATGATGCGATAGTAATGTTGCAAGGGTTTGGAGACAGTGATAATATAATTAGCTAATAGTTATTGTAAAATGGTAGAAATTGTAAATTGGTAGAAATGATTAGTAACGGTGGTGGGAGAATGATAAAACCATGAATGTAGTTATAGTGGTGGTAGCTAGTAGTGGTAGCTTGAACTAAAAAGTGGTTGTTGGTGTTTTATTTTATTTTATTTTGATATATGTATTAATTTATTTTGGTATAAATCCTGATAATAGGTATTCTGTGTAAAATTATGGTAGTTGAAGATCACTATAATTTTTAATTTACAAAATTATTATTGTTATTATATTAAAGCTGGTTATTTCCTTGTTTTTTTGTGACTGTGTATATGTGACTGGTAGAAATTTCAGTTTGTAATTCTTATTTGTTATTTTTATGGTGGTATTAAATATTCTGGGAGAGGGTGTAGTTTACGTTAATAATTATGGCAGGATAATATGGTAATGGTAGATATGGTGTGATAGTAATATGTAAGGGGGTTTCTGGCAATAATAATATAAGTGGTTAATATTTATTGTAAATTGTTAGTAGTGATTAGTAATGTTGGTGGGAGAATAATAAATAAATAAATAAATAAATAGCACTTTCTAATAAGTACCAAGGTATATAATATATAAATAATTATACATATATATATTTATTTATATTTATATACCCTTTTCACACACACACACACACACACACACACACACACACACACACACACACACATACATATATATATATATATATATATATATATATATATATATATATATATATATATTAATAATTACACATATACTTACGTTTGCCTAACTCTCAGTACCTGACGAATGGGAAAGCCATGAAACCGTGTCGTACTGTAAACTTAGGTATATGTATAATTATTAATATATACTTTATAGCACTGTTTAACTACATTGAACACTGTTTTATTTCCAAAAATAAAATAAATATTTATTTTCTCATCTCTATTTTATCGTATGCATATATGGTTGCTCATATCACTTTATTTAGCTCATGTTCACATTTATATGTACAATAAACTATAGACATACACTACCCTCAAAAATTTAAGATTAACTAGCATTTAAAAAAACACTATGGAAATTAAATAAAACAGAGTTTTAGTTTTTTTTATTTAAAGTATAATTAAATTCATTACATAACATATTTTTACTCTGCAACAAAACAAAAATGTGAACAATGCTAAATGAGATTCATGAATATATCCGATTTTCGCCTTGATAACTCTTGGCATTTTTTCCTCGAATGAAAGCAAATATTTACTTGTAATATTTTGCCGTTTCTCTTTTAATAGTGTCCATAGGGTTTCTGCACTACTTGGACGTCGCTGTTGGACTTTGCTGCCCAATTCATCCCAATCTAGTTCGCTAGGTTTGCAGACAGGTGATTGGAATGGCTATTTCATGAAAATCAACTTACTTTCTTCAGTTTTCTTCTGCAAATAGTTTTTACATAGCTTACAGTTATGTTTCTAGTCATTATTTTGCATAAGCACAAATCTATCACCGATCATCCATGTCCCAAGATGGAATGGCATGGGGCTGTAGGATAAAGTGATATCCATGTTGATTCAATATTCCTGGCATCCGATAAATATCTCCAACTGCACTGCCTGCAAAACAACCGTAGATTATTGTATTTTCTCCACCATGGCTTATAATTGGCCCAACACATGCAGGAGTCTTTCGTCCACTAGTCCTTCGCCACACATACATTCGCCTCCGAGAGCCGAAGATCACAAACTTGGATGCGTCAGTACAGAGCAATCATTTCCATTGATCAACAATCCGGTTTTGATGAGTCGCTTACCTGTATTCTCCTGAATGTTGATGCAGACGCATTAGTTCCGTCGGCTTCACTTGCTTGTACAGCAATTTGAGGAACTGTTAGAGTCCTGTTTAGAAGACTCGTGATTCTAAAGAACTTATCTTGTGATGTGAAAGTGGGTTTTGGTCGACCTGACTGCCATCTGTCGTTATTTTACACTTTGCCACATTTCTCACAATAGCGGAGCTAACTGCAGTGTATGAAACTTTAAATTCTTTGACTACATCTCGGAAAATATCGTCTTCACAACCTTATGTGACGTCGGTTTGTCTTTACTCAGGTAGTATTACAATTTTGCCAATATTAAGATCAAATCTGCAAAATTGGAATTATTAGTGATATTTTTTAATAATTAAAACTGAAACACATAGTACCAATTATGAAACATATATTTAGTGGTGTTTCCTCAACTGACAAAGCATAAATTGTGCCAATAGTGACTCTGGACTCTGTGGCAAAACAGAGGGCTCTAAAACAATTTAGAGTCTGCATCATCAAGTTCGGAGTAACGGTTATAAGAGGTACTTCAATAAAAAAAAATGTTATTTCATATCTTCATATATATATATGCATGATATATTGAATGTACCCAAAGTTTGTGTAATATGTTATATCATGAAGTTTTACCCCAAAAATATTTATATTTATAAAATTGTACATAAAATTCGGTTTTCAAACATAATTTTGTAAGTGATCTTAAACATTTGGAGGGTAGCATATATATATATATATATATATATATATATATATATATTAGTAGCATGAATTTATATTCTATTGCACCGATATAGTATGCGAACCCACGTACATTTCAATTATAAACACGCTTGTATTTTTCTCTCGGCTTTCAATCTTCTTTCCTTGAAAATGACTACTTTGGTTATTTTCAAGGAAAGTACTCGGAACATTATGAATAATTTCGGAAAGTTTCTTTAAAATTTCAGCACCTTATAACATACGATTAATCTGAAGCCATGTGTTCCTCCCCAAAATGTGTAACGGACATTCATTCTCAATTTTATTCAAAACCTTGTTAAAACGAATGATTACTGATTAATTACACGCAGACACACACATATATATATATTAAAGACATTTTATGTTTAACGTTCTTTTTTATAGATACAAGTATTTAAGCAAATGCTCTGTTTATAATAAACAGTATTAAATAACATTTACCGGCCTGAATGTCCGAGAAATTTTCATAGAAAATATTTGTCCTTTGACAGGATTCGAACCTGCATCCTATACGGAACCATCATTTATGCTGACGTGCCTCACCTCTCCGCCACAAAGGAGCGTTCGGTAGGCAAGGTCGAATTTACTGCTTATAAACTTCAATCTTCCATGAAACTCGTACATTCATAACTGCTCTGGCGTATCAAATGTAAACAAATGACGTCATATATTAAGAAATGGACAAAGTCCGACAATTTATTTATTAAAGACATTTTTATGTTTAACGTTCTTTTTTTATAGATACAAGTATTTAAGTAAATGCTCTGTTTATAATAAACAGTATTAAATTCAAATCCTGTCAAAGGACGAATATTTTCTATGAAAATTTCTCGGACATTCAGGCCGGTAAATGTTATTTAATTTCTTAGATAGATTCTGGCGAGAAAGATTGTCCAGCACGACACATCGGACCAACTTTTCTAGCATCAGTCCTAGTAAGAGTAATTGACTCAATATACTCTTTCTACTTCATGTCAGCGGAAACGTTAGACGGAGAAAGCGACATGAACCACTCTCATAGAGGTTACCATCAACCATGCTAATGGAAGACAAAAATGGCTCTCATCAGGAAGGTTGTTGATGAAAATTAAGAACCATGTATGACCAAGGATAGCGTTATGCAGGCACTTGGATTAACGCTATCCTTGGGAAGAGTAGCAGTTGACGTTACATTACTTTTCACGATATGATGATAAACGTTGAATCAGAAATTGATCCAGAAATATTGTAACATTCCAACTTGTGAAAATGACCATCCTAGCAAACTTTGTCGCCTACCTTCGAGAAATTCAAACCAACAACATCTCAAGCTTCACCATTCTTATAAAAAGCTTGATCGAATCTCATCAGAACTAACCGTTAATACATCAGGATTTGATCTCGAAAAACGAAAACCATATTGCTTATTCGAAAGAAATCCCTTCGAATTAAGATAGCCGTTTTAGAGTTGTTATTTTGTTTTGTTTCGTTTTGTTTTACGGCATATAAACCTCAATGGGTTATTTAATGGCGACAAGATTTTACGATAGCTTCGTATGAATAGAATATATATTATTTCATTTAGTTTGGTTTCGCTTATTTTGTTTTACGGCACATTTACCTCAATGTGTCATTTAATGCCGACAACTTTTTTCCTGTTAATATTTTTGCTTTGTCAAAAATCTATTTCTGGTAAAATTTTTTGCCTCAAAATTGTATAGCTGGTAATATAATTTTAAAAAATGTATTGCTGTTAATATTTATTTTTCAAAAACGTATTGATGGTAATAGTCTTTCGTCTTCAAAAATTTATTTCTGGTAATAATTTTTTACAAAGTATTTCTGGTATTAAAACTTACTTTTACACATTCATAATGCCTTTTACCTCAGTTTCGGGGTTAACTATTTGCCCATAGCTGGGACACTAACAGGTGCTACCACCCCGGGTCAGGGTGGACCTGTACACACCAGCAATTAAGAGGTGGTTCCACGCGCCTCAAAGCCTCCTGATCAGAGGCCTTGCTGTTGGACATAGTTTATCGTCTTACCCTGGACGCAGATGTAGTTTATCGTCATACACAGGGCTCCCATTTTCGAGTTGATTAGGTAGTAGACTAATAGGCTGATAGTTCGAAGAATCAAGCGGTTAATCTGAGTTCTCAGAGACTGAAACTACGTAGGGAGATTTACAACAAGAAAGCGAGAATTAGCAATGCATTTATTGTAAAGTTACGAGAGAACAGGAGCCAATTCAGGTGCACATTTCTTACGTTGCATTGCCGATATATCATCAAGTTCAAATACTTGTGGAGGGTCTTAGTAGAGATAATATCAAAAACTATGAACGGAGTTATATGCATATAACACAATAGATTCACATAATAGATTCCACTTGACTAGAAATGGAAGAGTATATACGAGTAAAAGATTCTACTTTGTTAGTAGAGGGTGTTAACAATGAACCTGTGTTAAAAGAATTATTACACAATGGGCGCGTGGTCAAATAGTTAGAGCTTCCGTCCATGGGGTTCAAACTTCATCATAGTCGAGTCATCGGAAGGTGACTTTTCGCTGTTTTCAGCATGGGGAGGCGATGCCAACGTGTGACATCTTTGAAAAGTGCCTGAAACACATAACATGCTGTGAACCAAACCTTCTGATTGAAACTGGATCGACAGAACTATTTGAGAGCTGTCGACGGTGCTGCTAGCACGAAGGTTTTAGATCACGTGATTTATCCCTCACGTTTTTGCACTGTAGATATTTTATCTGGTGAATTCCGGCATTTTGGTGTTTATTTATCTTCCTGATTATATCCCCGATTGTCTTGGACGTGGTGGTAACGATCCTAGTGTAAGGGACGGCTAATTCGTTTACGAGCTTAGCTGAAAGGGTGATGGAGTGCAAGACTACGAATTTTGTGTATTTTGGGAGGAGGCTATATGGATTTTTTTCTTCTCTTCTTTTAAGTATTCAGAACTACATGTCCTAAGGGCTCTGAGATAAAATCCTATGATTATTCCAGATTTTATTCTCTGGTTACGGTGGGAATAGAAATTGATTAGGTCGTTTTCGTTTGTGGGTTTTTGGTAAACTGAAAATCTAATTTGTCATTGTTGCATATTTATAAGTTGTCGAGGAAAGGGAGAGAGTCGTTTGTTTCAAGTTTGTGCGTGGATACAACCTTACTGTGTTGTGCTATTACGTTTAATAGGTTTGTATCTTGGGTATAAGAAGACATTATCTATGCATCTCAAGTACGCAGAGCAGTTAAGTATGATATATTTAAATAGGGCGGATTCTACGAATTCTAGAAAGAGGCCAGCATTGACACAGCTAATAAGTGGCCCCATGGGTAAACCAAATTGTGTTTGTAGAAAATTTTATTGAAAGAAAAGAAACAGTGGTTAGTCGTTAATTTGCACATTTTGTTTATAATTTTGTGGACGGATAGATGAAGCATTTCCTTGGACTTTTTCTTAATATATTAAGACATTTAGTGATGCGTATATTAGTATATAGTAATTTGAATAACCATATAAAAGTTAGTCATTTTTATGTTTCGTATTCTTTGGAATAAGTCACCCGCATTTTTTTATGTGTATTGTTCTGATGGTGACTAGGAACATAGTTAGGATGTCTGTAATGGCTCTAGCTAATTTGTGGGGCGCATTATTAATTTCGGACACAATGGGTGTGATGGGTATGTTGGGCTTGTGTGTCTTGAGTATGACATATAGTATGGATATAGTGGAGTGGTACTCTAATAATCTAGACCAATCTTATTTTCGTCTTTAAAAGTTGCCTTATTGTTTTGCGGAATCTTTGTTTCAGTGTTTATAAATTATTCATTGATTTTAGTGTAGGTGTTATCATTATTTAGGAGGGATTCTATTTTTTCAATGAAGATGTTGGTGACCATTATAACTATACCGCCTCCTTTTTATGGTGTGATGATGATATTTTTGTTCGTGTATTGTTTTTTAGTGCTTGTATATATCTGCTGTGTAGCATAGTTTCAATGGGATTAATGGGTCTGGCTGTTAATATGCCATGTACAAAACCTTTTACATATTCAGTGTGGTTGAAATTATGGTTTTTGGTTAAGGTAGTTATAGCATCATTTTTCTTCTAAATGGTGGCGAATTTTAGACCTAAATTTAAAGGTTCCGTTTCAGTGGCAGACAGTTTGAATGTAGGGATGTTGTGGATACGACACAGATTACCAGTCATCATCCAACAGCTGTTTACACAGAGGTGGTGGGGTTTGAATTTTAATCGAATTTGTTTTTTGTTGTTTGTTCGTCGCAAGATTTCGGCTTCGGAATTGGTAAGGATGATTTTAAAACGTAACATTTTTCCAATTGATGTGGCTTGGTCATTGGTGAGCATTTCTTGATGTTTGACATCCTTGGGACATGTGAAGTGGATGTGTTTGTGGAAGATATCATTAGTACTATGTACCACTCTAAAGATACTCCTTGGAACGAGATTTCCGGAAATGTAATTAAGTAGGATATTCTTTCTGTCTTGTAGAGAGTAACCGGACATGCACACTCATACGCTTTTTAACACTTTCCCGTCCAAAATATTACTCACACATGTTTTATATATTACCTATAATACAATAAATACGTGTCTGACGAATAAGAACTAATCAAATATCATAACATAGCAGTACTATGTGTCTCTTTGCTTTTTTTTTAAATTTCTATCTCAATCTCTATCATTTCTATTTCGAACTTTAATAAAAGTGAAAAGTCTTAGATTGAGATAGATTTCCTACTTGTTCTTTATTTTATTTTATCATCTTGCCGGATTCTTATTCACATCTGATTTGCGTTTGAGCTTCAACTCATATATATATATATATATATATATATATATATATATATATATGTCTGTGTGTGTGTGTGTGTTGAAGATCAAATAAAATCATATATATATATATATATATATATATATATATATATATATATATATATATATATATATATATATCAGGTACCTCCACAAATTTTATAAGATGAAGATACCATGATTAAAAATGGACCCAAACTTGATAAAACAAAGTTTTAGTGTCAAAATCTTTATTATTATTATTATTATTATTATTATTATTATTAAGAGGAACTTACTTTTTGATTATTTTATTCGTTTTTTAATCCTGGTCTTTACCTAGATGGGTGGGCGCTTGGGAATATCAAATGCTCTAAGCTTGGATGAGCGGGTGGTGTAATGGATAATGGCTCAGAATAGTTAATAAGAGAGCCGAGATCCAATTCTCGTTTGCCTCGTGATATCCACTTACGCGCAAATATCCTTGAAAAATGTATGAATCCACCTCTTCTCCAGGCGCTATAGGCTAATTAGTAAGATTTCTATTAAAAGCTATTTCTTACAATCTAAAAATATTATCTGACTTAAAATAACCTAAAAGGCTTGATAAACCGTAATAAAGAAATTTATGAATCGACACAAAAAGTTTTAAATAATGTCCATACACAAAAATTATTTCCGATTTTGTTTCCCTATTTTTCATGAGTGGATCATTCTAGAGTAGCGCCCATAATTTTGATTCAAAAGCTTGTCTGAAAATTGAAAGAAATAATAATACAAATACACACACAAACATACTTCACCGGTTCTATTAAAAGAGGCATATTTAAATGAATTCTTTCACCTTAAATGTACAGTATATATAAAAGTTTGAAATGGATTAAGAAGACTAAATATTAAAACAAAGCGACGGTTCAATGCATCTATTTCCAAGGTTACTCACTTGATATTTAGAAGATGGCGACTCTTAGCTACGTTTGTCTAGTTTCCACCGAATGTACAAAAGAAATTAGTTGAAATAATAGAGAGAATCTTATGGAACAAAAGCTGCATTAAAAGAATTGATTACATTATATAAAGTAGATAAAGTTGAATCAAAAGTAAATCTCGATCAAATAAGGAAATGAATGCAGAAACTCGGTCGAATATATTTTCTTCATATTGTGTTCCGTGTACGGCTGTCGACATATGAAGTTACGTGTCCAAAGGAGGAGTGGCTTACAGAGTGCGTCTCACAAAAGGACTGAGACATACTAAAAAGGTCAAATGATAATATTCACAAATATGCACTGTATTGACAAATATTATGGAAATGGTTCCTCTCATAAAAGTTTGAACAGCACTAGCTTTCAAGTAAAAGACGCCAAATTAAAACTATCTCGCAGTACCAAAGAGAATTAGGGAATATATATAGATATAATCTTCGTAATTGTTGCAAATATGCGAGTTCAAAAAGTTTGAATATATGGATTGATTTAAAAATATTAACCCCCTGTTGTAAGTTTAAACTTATGACTTTCTAATTTCATTTCATATCTATGTTGTAATTATGAGAGATGTTTTTGGAAAATAAAATTTCAAAGAAATGGAAAGACTTGATAATTTTAACGCCTCCAAAGCAAAATTTGCTTATTTTTTATCGTATGTGATTACGCTTTTTGATTTTCATCAGCATGGCTGATGCTAACCTCCAGAAGAATGACTCATTGGGCTGTTTTTGTTTTCGCTGACATGAAGTGGAAAGATTACATTGATCAATTACCAGGTCTGCTGCTGGGAAATATGGTTCACGTGCTAGACAATTTTGTCTCGCGAGAATTTATCTTACACATCAATAAGTCTAATATTTGTCCTTGGTTTGCCGAAAATTCCTTTTGACTCAAAGTGCAGATCAGAAGCCGGTCCGGTACAGTAGGTGTTGCGAAACACTCGCGACCCAAAATTCAGTTAGGGATCAATTAATAGAGTGAGAAGAAGAGAGCACGCGGAATGATATGTTTTCATAAAGTCTCTCTCAAAAAAAAATGAGAAGGGAGTGAAGGGAGACCTTAAAAAACAAGGTGTCAGGCCTGCGCATCCCAGCCAATCTAGTAAAAAGATTACAAAAACAGGGTTCGAAGCGGACTTGAAAAACAAGCCATAGCAAACACTCCACCTCCCACATCTGACCGCAAACCCAAACGCGCAGGTAATTTCATTTATTTTTTCACAGGTTTGAATATTGTGGAAAATCTGGTCTGGTGCACCTGCTATGTAATTAGAGATTCTTGACAAAATCCAACGGAGAATTTGCATTGTCATTCGCCTTGAGCTGTCATCTCGGCTTAAGTCACATTCGCACCGCCGTAACGTAGCTTTTCTATAAATACTTTCATGGTAATTCTGATTTCCTCTTTGGTCCTCGACTCTAAAAATGTAAGTGCAGTATTGCAATGGTTAGATGTAACCGGAAGTTCTATGCTAACAGTTTCTTCAATTGGACTTCTCGCCTGTGGAACTCTCTTCCGGCTTCTAGCTTTCCAGTCAATATTAATCATAAAAATTTAAACGCAATATCAATCGTTATCATCTGCCTTCTTAATTTCTGTTCTATTATTGTTTTCCTCCCCTGAACAGTGTTTACTTTTCCCATATTCTCTAACACTCAGTAACCCCTTGCGTCCCATATTCTCTAACACTCAGTAACCCCTTGCGTCTTACTGGTTTTATTGTCATGCTCGGAATGAAATGATTAAAACGTGTTGGCAGATTCCCAATTCGTCATTTGAAACCAAGACAATACGCACTTTAGGTGAAATATTTTCAATGTATAAAAGAAGGCGTCAGGTTAAACAGACACCGGAACGATTTGATATCCTGAAGAAGGCTGTATAAACGCAAGCCTTGGTATTTTCATATATCTGGACAATAATTACAAACAATTAAATTTGGAAAGTAAAATTTTCACAATAAATATATTGAAAAATTTCCAGGTTTTCACCTGAAATCAATAAAATACGAACTTTAAACAAAATGATCCCGATATTCGGAAGAAAGATGCCATCTTAACCCAAATAACCATGGCGTCAATGTAAACTGACGCCTTCCGTTTTTCCATCTATATCAAAACTAATTATAAAAGATAATTATGGAGAGAGAAAATATAACTGAGATATGTTGGAAAATTCCCAAGTTTTCATCTAAATTGCGGAAAACTACGAACGTTAAACAGAAATTACACACATGGGAAAAAAATTGAAGGCGACAGTTTCAATTGTCACCGGAAGGAATTTGGGTAAGGTATGAATCCAGCTCTTCTCCTTCCAGTTAGGATTTTATCAGTAAATTAATATCTACAAAAAATTCTTAGAACTTAGAAGTATTCTCTTGTTGTAAATAACAAGAAAATAATTTATAATCAATCACTCACTCAATCAATCAATCAATCATTTCACTATTTAATAATAGTATATCCAACTATTATAATACGAATAGTGTTCTTATGGTTTGTCTAAACAGATTTAAATGAACATATCTATAAATTTTAAAGTTTCTTAATTATGCCTTTTAATTATGATCTGTAAATGAAATGAACATTGTGATGGCACATACTCTGTGACCAGAACGTGTAATAAACATCTGTACCGTTCGAAAATATCAAAGTTTCGGTCAGTTTTAAAAGTGTCGGACAGGACATAAAAAAAATTGAACATGGAAGAATCTGGGAATTGTTTATGTCCAACAACTCAAGACGTTACAAATCTAAAATATTAGCTTAATAACTTGTACATTTTATTAAATAACCTCGTCATATATAGTCTTTCATATCAATACCATGTACGGCGTCTAATGCGTTCAGAGACTTTCAAAATATATATATATACAAAAGTTTTCTTATTACAAATGGCTTCAAGGGAACGAAACCTCTAGATATTAAATAAGACAATCCTTCGTGATATCTTATAGGCTGTAGCTACATAATCATAAAGATATTCACAAAGTGACAGAAACCACATACCATGAAAACTTCCAATAGCAAAAACAACTGAAATGAATACCCAAGGACATTCGAAAAAAATAATGCTATTTTTTAATCATTTCACTCCAAGTAAGTCAGTAAAGCCACTAAGACACAACGGGTTACTGAGTGTGAAAGAATAAGAAAAAGAGAAACATTATTAAGGAGAGAGAACAATAAAAGAAGAGGAGTCGATAAAACAGTAGATAACGTTTGGCATTGCATTTAAATTTTCGAAGAAGAAACTCTTATCCTAGAACTTACGGTTGTATCTAGACATTTCAACCGTAAATATATTATATATGACAATATTATGACAAAAGACACTTTTTAAAATAAAATGTAAAAAGTGGACTTGAAAAGCCTGGATTTATAATTTAATTGTTTTATGCTTTTTTTATGGATTTCAATCAACACTAAATGTTCGGTCAAATAATGCTAAATGTTTCCGATATTGAAAATATTAATTTTATAAGTACCATAAACATGAGGAGTGGTATATCTATTTACTAAGAATGGGAGATCAGGGTGCGTGACCGATAAATGCCTAAAGTCACATTGTGTTTTGTATAATAGATTAATTTATTTACAGATTCATATCTGTCTCCACATTGGCGACATTTACTGTTTTGTTGTCTTGTCAATTTTGGCCTTGATTTAGTAGTTTCTAATACACTTGCGGTCTGCTATTATTAGTTATTCTGTTTGTTGTCTTAAATTTTCATTCTTCTTCTTCTTCTTCTTCTTCTTCTTATTCTTATTATTATTATTATTATTATTATTATTATTATTATTTCTGTCTGCTATTTTCCGTTGCTCTTCACGTTTATCGATTTCCTTGGCTTTGTTCAGTTGTCACGAAAACCATGCAAGATTTTGGAATATAATCAGAATGCTTGTGTTATTGCCACACACCACCGCCCCGGGGCTCTGAACTATTGACAGTGCGCATAAAAGACAAAGGCCAAAAATGTAGTTGCCGCCCTTGCGTGTAGAACAAACGAATCAGCCTAGAAAGCACGGTAGGGTGAGCAGACAGGTGACTGGAAATGGTTGTAGCTACTTTTTTTTTCTTTCTCTGTTTGGGGGAGAGAAAAAGTGAAGAGTCTATTTAAAGGATCATCTTCAATTGATGGTAAAGAAATAAAAACGTGGGGAGAGGATGGAAGCACAAAGAATGAAATTTTTCCAATCAGAACGGGGGTTGTAAAGAGTGGAAGCCGAAGAAAGAAAGAAAGAAAGAAAGAAAGAAAGAAAGAAAGAAAGAAAGAAAGAAAAAAAGAAAGAAAGAAAGACATTGTAGAATGTATAGAGAAGAAAATGAAAGAGAGAAAGCAAGCTGTAGGTGAGGAGAGAAAGAGAAAGGTATAAATAAAAAAAAGAGAAAGAAATGGCAAAGAATAAAAACAATCATTATTATCATGAATTTAATCGAAATGTTACAATTCTTATAACTTTTAATATCTCTAACAGCAAATTTTAAAAATAGTGGCATCAACATCAAAATAAACCTTTCACGTTTGGACTTGTTCCTTTTTTTGCTCTACGTGGGACCAAGGAGTTCTTTTGCTTTGTTTTTCTTTTTTTTTTAATCAATTCACCCCAAGCAAGGCGATAATTTCACTAAGACGCAAGCGGCTACTGAGAGTGAAAGAGAAACAAGAGACTCTTAGAAGGAACCGGAAATCAATCCTAAACATGAAACAAGATGGGGAATGAGTGTGAACCAGACGACAGGCGAACCTATCAATTACTATTGAAGAAAAAAAATAGTGAATAAAATTTTAGTGTTTAGGCGAGGACGTCAGAAGTATAAGTTCAAGTAGACTTTAGAAGTAACCGAAAACCCAATTTTAAAAATGAAACAAGAGATAACCCTCTACTTCTACTTAAGAAAAGAGTGGAATGTGAACCGGACGATACTCTTACTGATTAAAAAATGAACAGTAAATAAAATTTCTGAGTTTAGGTAGAGAAATTGCTTTGTTTGCCTTTGGATACGATATTGAGCAGATAGGAAATTTCGAGAATCTATGAGGAGAAGGATTTCACTGAAGGAAGCCATTTACAAAGAATGGATTTGTTTATTTATTAATCCGACATATCACTTTAAACGTTATTTTAGTGGATACTCATATTTAAGTAGACGTTCCGTTTATTTATTAAACTGGATATTTTGCTTGATAAGCACATCCATAGTGAATGAATCAAATAGATAGATAGATAGATAGATAGATAGATAGATAGATAGATATATAGATAGAACTTAAAATATGACAGAGTATCTGGCAAATAGAGAGATACAGTCAACGACGAAATTATTCGTACACCCATCAATTGTGAATATTTTTTATCCATTTCTCAGATTCTAATGCCCGTATGATGCCAGATTTTCTGTATGTTAATAAGCACAAAAAGCGATATAAAACTCAATTTTCCAAACAATAGGTTAAATACAACAAATTTAACAGGCGAATTATTCAAATTAGGAAAAGAAAAAAATTATTCGTACAGTCAAAAATATCGTTTTAAATTGATTGATTCGTGTAAGTATAAGTACTTTACATAATTATGTTATCGGTAAGGCCTTCTAGACTATTTATTAAGTAGAATATTTATGATAATTCCAGCAAAGAAAATCACATGGTGCATAGAGTCCCGCCATTGTTATTCTTATTTGAGCAACACGATGGGGAAGGCAAAGGAGCTTAGCGTTGACTTCAGACAGAGAATTATAAACTTCTACAAGTTGAGAAATAATTACAGCACTATTTCAAATCGGTTAGCTATCCCTAGATCTACTGTAAAGTCCATTATAATGAAGTTTAAACTCTTTGGTACGACAGAGAGTTTGCCTGAGCGTGGAAGAAAACCCAAATTGCCACCAAGAACTGCAAAAAAACTATGATACGATGTTATGTAAACCCAAGAGATGTTTTGAAAGACATCACCAAACGATGGATACGATGGGTATCAGCGTAATTACTTGCACAATACAACGTTTTTTAAAAAATATGTATATGTATAGAAACAGACCACGATGAGCCCCTCTTCGCAAAGTATGTCACATTGTTGCTCGGTTTAATTTTGCCAAAACGTTATTGGACAAAAGAAAATTGCTTTTGGGAACAAGTACTATGGAAGGATGAAACAAAAATTGTAATTTTGTACATAATGATGTCCATAATATTTAGAGCAAGAAAGGTGATTCTTTCCTCCCAAAGAACACAGTGGCAAGATTAAAAAATAGAGGCGGCCCGATATTGTTTTGGGGTTGTTTTAGCTCAAAGTCGACAGGGCAATTAATTGCGATAAGAGGAATAATGAAATCTGCAGATTATATCAAAGTTCTGGATGAAAATCTATAATTATCAGCGAAAAATATTCATCAAGGTCGACGATGTACTATCTAGAAAGATGAGCACAAACATTCGTATAAATCAGTGACTACGTGGCTTCAGGAAAAGAAGGTTACAGATCGGTCATGGCCTTCAATGAGTCCTAACTTGAATTCTATTAAAAATCTATGGCACGGATTTTATGTTCGAATAAATCGTCGGTCAGCAAAAAAAAAAAAAAAAAATACTTCACGAATTAGAACGTGTAACCAAAGAAGAATGGAAGAAAATCCCAAAAAGGACTTGTTCAAATCTCATTAAAAACTTTAGAAAACGATTGCAGCAAGTTATAAAGATGAGAGACCATGCTATTGCCTATTAATATCGTGGAAATTGTTCAATTCTTTCTATTTTTCTTACTGCACGCATAATTTTTGACTTTTCCTATTTTGCATAAATCGCCTGTCAAATTTGTTGTATTTAACCAATTGTTCTGAAAATTGAGTTTTATATAATATTTTGTGCTCATTAATAAATAAAAAGCTGGCATCATACGGGAATTAGATTCTGAGAAATGGACAACAATATTCGAAATTGATGGGTGTCCGAATAATTTCCTCGTTGACTGTAGATAGAAATTATATTATGAGATAGTTCTAGAGCGACGGACATTGAGATTGGAATTACTATATAAGACTGCCATATATATATATATATATATATATATATAGATAGATAGATAGATAGATAGATAGATAGATAGATCTTATATTATGAGTAGTTCTAGAGAGACGGACATTGGGATTGAAATGACTATATTAGACTGGCATAATGTATTGGTCAAAATGTTCACTCGCACATTAAGTAGAGAGTTTTGGGGCGAACATAGTAGATAGATTTAGATTATAAATGGTATTTGCATTTTCTTCTGAGATGGTTAGCAGTATGGACATTATGTAAAATCGTTTATTTTTATATTCTGAGAATGTCGCTCTCTTTGCTCTAATGATTTAAGTGTATAACGACCCAAAATAATGTGGTAAAAAGCAGAAGTAATAATAATAATAATAATAATAATAATAATATAGAATGAAATTAGTAGTAGTAGTAGCACTACTACTACTAATTTGAAAAGTATTTTGACTTTAAATATTAGTAAGCAAATTGCTTTCAGAAATGTGCTCTCTGATTAAATCTCCGTCAGTACTTGGCTTCTTTTTGAAAGATTTAATGTTTTTGAAATTTGTTGCTTCTCCACTGCAGTTCATAACCTTTAAATAGGAAACCGCTACTAAAAAAAGAAAAATTAAAACCCAGCTCTTTCCAATCAGATGTAGAACCGATATTTTCCCTATCCTAAATCAATAAAAGGGGGTCTATGTTATAACATTACAGAATGTGAACTCTTATCATTAAGATTTCAAACGTGAACTCAGTTTCCACTCTGAATCCGTTTCAGTCAATCTAATCAAGTGCAGAAATTTGCAATCTCTAACTACTGGTCATTAATCACTAAACAAGACCTTCTTAATCTCGTTAACCTTGGATTTGATGTCTATATCAGTAATACGTCCCCATGCAACAGTGACCCTAACAACGAGGACACTGATTTCCGATTCATGTGCCTTCGCATTGTCACCGTTCACAAGATGTCTTTTAGGCATTCTGGAGAATCTCTCAAACAATTCTAATAGCGGTTAACCATCAGTGTCTGCGAATATGAATGTCTCTGAGGACACCTTTTACTTATTGTATAATACAAAGCTCTTTGAAATGATCAGCTATGCGCACTCAGTTTAAAACAAAAGTCATAGTTCTTGAGAGTTCTGGAGAATAATCTATATAATTTTTAATAGAGGTAAACTATAAGCGCCTACGAATATAAATGTCAATGAGGTTATCTTGCAATAATGGGATAAGGCTAATCTCTTTGAAATGACCAGCTATGTATACTGTGTTGAAAAAAAAAATTCTTGAGAATTCTGCATACATTTATTAACAGAGGTAAACCATCACTGCCTACGAATATGAATGGCCCTGAGGATAACTTGAAAGTATTGGAGAAGATCTTTGAAATGCCCATATATGCGCACTCAATTGAAAAAAAAAAAAAAAGTTTTATTCTTGAGAATTCTGGAGAATTATTCATACAATTCTAAATACCAGTAAAGTTTGTATCTAAAGGACTAGCTATACACAATTTGAAACAAAAGACGTTGTTCCTAAGAATTCTGGAGAATCGCTGATACAATATTAGTACAGATAAATCTTCAACTCCTACTGATATGTCCCGGAAAGGGATATATTTGAACGGAGTAGCCAAGTGGTTTGGGCTACTATAACCAAGTAGAATACGGTAGCAGTAATCGACTGGTACGCGTCGTATTCGCAGATAAGAAGTGTAGTCCAATGGGCGCCGTTATAGACGTAGCTCTCAGACTAAGGCTTTTGACACTCCGACACGTCCGTCGGTATTTATGACGGACACCAGACAATCATATTCCAGTGAGAGGGAACACAGGCGTGCGCATATTCTCTTATATCACCTACGTATATGAAATACCTTGAGGATACCTTGCACGTATTGCATAAGGATAACCGCCTTGAAATGACCAGATATGCGTACTTAGTTGAAAACAAGAAACGTAGTTCTTGAGAATTCTTTAGAATCACTCAAAAAAATTCTTAATAGGGTTAACCCATCAGAGCCTACGAATATAAAACTCCCTGTCGTTATCTTGTACCTACTGGATAAAGCTAAGCTCCCTGAAATGACCATCTATTCGCATTCAGTTGAAAACAAAAGACATGAATTCTGGTGAATCCCCCGTACAATTCTTAATAGCGGTAAACCATCAGTGCTTACGAATATAAATGGCCCTGAAGATATCTTGTACTTTTTAGATAATACTAAAGTCTTCGAAATGACCAGCTATGCGCAGTCAGTTGAAAACAAAATGCTTCGTTCTTCAGAATCCTGAAGAATCGCACATACAATTCTTAATAGAGGTAAATCATCACTGCCTTCAAATGCAAATGACACTTAAGATAACTTGTAATTATTAGACAAGGCTAATCTCTTTGAAATATCCAGTGATGCGCAATCAGTTGTAAACAAAAGATTTAGTTCTTGAGATTTCAGGAGGATCACCCATATAATTTTTAATAGAGGTAAATCATCACTGCCTACGAATATACATGACACTTGAGGATATCTTGTAATTATTGCATGAGACAAAAATCTTTGAAATGAACAGCTATGCGCACTCAGTTGTGAACAAAAAATTTGGTTGTTGATAATTCTGGAGAACCTTTCATACAATGCTTAATAGAGTTAAGCCATCTGTGTCTCTAGATATAAAAGGCCCTGACGTTTTCTTGTACTTATTGCATAAGGCGAAGCTCTTTGAGATGCCAATATATGCTCACTCAGTAGAAAAAAAGAAATGTTTCTTAGGAATTCTGAAGAATTACCCAAACAATTCATAATATAGGAAAAACATCAGTACCTACGAATATAAATGGCACTGACGGTTTCTTGCACTTGTAGGGCAAGGCTAATTTCTTTGAAATCACAAGCTATGCACAATCACTTGAAAACAAAACAAAAAAAAACATGGTTCTTAAGAATTCTGAAGAATCAACCATACGATTCTTAATAGATGTAATCCATCAGTGACAACGGATGTAAATGGTCCTGAGGGAATCTTTGATAAGGCTAAGCTCTGTCTATATTTCTGGGATGAGGTATTATGTACACTATTTACATTATTCGGACTATTGACCTCATCTTTGTCGCCATATTTATTAAAAAGGTTCGGCCGTTGTTTGCTCCGGCCTTTTTCAGGAGGTTGGAATGTCGAACTGAACCCTTTATTTCGTTAACTGGCGTAAACTGTTCTAGTTCCACGTGCCATGTATAATAGATGTCAGTTATCTCCTGTTACTTCCCCTCTCCAAGTTCTCCACTGCCTTAACAAAATAATGAACTCACAACTGTTTGGGTACTGTCACTGGATCTAACCAACGCCTTTATCCACCTGGTTAAGGCGGTGGAGAACTTGAAGAGGGGAATTAAGTAAGAGATAACTGATTACTGACATTCATTAGACATGGCACGTGGAACTAGAGCAGTCTACCCTAGTGTGCGAAATAAAGGGTTCATTTCGACATTCCAACCATCTGAAGAAGGACGGAGCGTACAACAGCCGAAACGTTGTAATAAATATGGCGACAAAGATGAGGACAATAGTTCGAATAATGTAAATAGTGAAGGCTAAGATGTTTGAAATGAATATCTATGTGCATTCAGTTTGAAACAAAAGTTTTGTTTCTTGAGAATCGCCCATAAAATTCTAAATGGAAATAGAAGTACACCTTCAGTGCATACGAATAAAAATCGCCCTGACTGTATCTTGCACTTTTAGGATATAGCTAAGGGCTTTGGAATGTAATTTGCCTATAACTCAATGTTAGATGTTAAATGTCGTCTCCACTACCAAACTTCTTCACCTCTCCTCTCAATCTTTACATCTCCTCTATTATCAATGGTAATGTTAATATTTGCTGTTTACTTAAAATGAACCGTTCTGCATTCATTGTCCGAGCAGTTAGTGATTCTTTCGCGTGACATGTATAAAATCTTTCTCTTAAAACATTTTGTCAGGAAAATATGCTTCTAATGCCCAGTAGCTGTTAATGTTTTGTCTCGTATTGATTGATGTTTCCTCCCTAACCTTTTGTTTAAAGACGTGTGGAACGTCAATATCATTGTTTTGACGATATTTTCTCTTACAGTCATATTTACTATCTTGTTTAATTGTCGCTGCTTACAGTAGTCCTTAAGTGATGTGGTTCCTATTATTTCTTTCTTCGTGATTCTGTAACACCTATCCACGTAGTTCGATAAAGAGTGATCCCTTTTGAAGCCAACACGCTTCACTCACTCGAAGCAATTTTAAGCATCAATCTGAGAAAACGGTTCCATAAAGGCGTCAGTTTAGATATTTCTGAATAGGGATTAAGTGCAATGCGTGACATCCATATGAAAGACTTGATCTGACGAGGCTATTTAAATATATGACTTGTATCTCCAGGTTAATGCTATTCTTTGTCGCATCTTGCAGTGCTGGTCTAAAATATCTGTAACACAACCAATTCTATGTTTAATATTCTTATTGCTTATACTAAATTTGATCCATACACCGATGTATTTCAAGTGTTTAGTATTTACTAATTTCAAATGACAGATTTTATAATCAATTTCGTGTACTTTCATTCAAAT
Organism: Acanthosepion pharaonis; assembly: GCA_903632075.3. Lineage (NCBI taxonomy): Eukaryota > Metazoa > Mollusca > Cephalopoda > Sepiida > Sepiidae > Acanthosepion > Acanthosepion pharaonis. The sequence continues at coordinate 1,734,096 of CAHIKZ030005516.1, read as the reverse complement.
TCCAGATTATAATTTCTGTTTCGGAAACGGTTATCTTAAATCCTATTTCTTGGAATATCTGGGAGATTTTGAGAAGTTTCCGGAACCATTAAAACATTTTAATCTACGACCTCTACTGGACCGGCAAATAATTCATCTGGTTTAATCACCGCCTGGAAGAGAAATGTTTCCAAAGTCTATGGAACGTGTCGCCAGCACGCCCTGTTTGCAAGAACACAGGTGGGCGCTCAACCCACTCGCAATATCGTCCTGACAATCTTCTTAGTGCCATCACAAAACTCTTTCTGTCTACTACAAGCAAGGAGTTTTGTTGACGTCCTCAACAAAATCATTATCTTGAGCGACAATCACTATGAATCTCATTCCTCTAGTTTCACTGTTAATGTTCTGAGATTCATTATCCGCAGAATTAGTGAAGCGTTTGATTGTAGCTTCTTCACGAGAGCGATTTTTAATAATCATTTCACCCCCAGCAAGACAATAAAGCCACAAGACGAAAGGGGTTTCTGAGTATGAGAGAATATGAGAAAAAAAAAACACTATTAAGGAGAAAGGACAATAAAATAACGAGAATTCAGAATATAATGATTGACAATGCACTTAAATGATTGAAGATCAATGTTGACTCGGTAGCAAGAAGCTGGAAAAGAATTTCACAAACAAGAAGTGCCATTGGAGAAAATATTAACATAGACCTTAGTGTTACATCCAGCCATTTCAAGAGTAAAATGATGAGACACTGACGATTAATTCATAAAGTCTAGGTACAATAGCAGAAAAATTCACCAGAATAATGTGAAACTATAGAAAAGACACATGAAAGCTACGTTACGACAGTGGGAAATGAAATGAAGCTGAGATGCTAGGTCAGTACCAATAACAATGCAGATCATTAAAAGAAAGCAGTTTCGTTTTGGAAGCGTTCTAATTAACAAGTCATTCCTTGCCCCATTTAGAAACTCATTGCATATACTTTTTGAGTTTCCCCTTACTGCACCAAAAAGAACATGACTCCTCCTGGAAGGCTTTAACTTTACAAGAGTCAAATGCTACTTCTTGATTTTATGCTTTCATCACATAACTCGTTTAGTATGTCTCTACATTCAATGGCCTTATATTGCATGAACTTTGGCAAAATATACTGTCATATGTGTTTAAACTTGTTACATTTTCGAAAATATGTGAAACTATTTGCTACCATCAACTATGATCGGATTTATTTTGGCGTAATATATTGCTGTGCGGAGTATATATATATATATATATATGGAAAGAGAAAGAGAGAGAGAGAGAGAGAGAGAGAGAGAGAAAGAGAGAGAATGTGATGGATAAATTGCCGTCTAAATGAGGCAAAAATTAAAATAACATTGATATTTTATTAGAGATATTTACCAAAATCACACAAAAATGTTATGAAATACTAAAGAAAAAAATATTCAATATTATCGCGATTATCTCCAACCAGGACATCCAGATGACTTCAAAATCTTCTGCAGCTCTTCTGGATGATCTCCCAGAATAAGTTGGTGAATGCTGAGATAATCCTTGACTTCAGTTCATCTTTAGTTTTATAAGGTTTCTTGTTGGTCAGTCGTTCAACTGCACTCCACCCATAATAATCACGCATGTTGCAGTCTGGGGAATTAGGTGGCCTGATCTAAGGGGTGATGAGATTGTCTAACAGCCATGACTGGGTTCACCTGATAGTGTGGTATGGTGCAGGGTCTTCTAGCAGCCACATACATAGGTTATTCAAGCAGTGAAACCCTTGACCCAGATCAGCACTATCTCCTCAAGGCATTTGATGTAAGCTTCCGTGTTGAATCTGAGGCCCAATGGAAAAATTAACTGAGGCATGACGTCGACATCACAAGTGATCACGCGAAACTCCATGAGGTTGACCGGATATATCATTCAACTCTTTCTGAATCCTCTGCACCCTCCTCAGATTGACATCCAAACACTTTGAAATTTTCGTATAGTAACTTCCGACACGAATGCCGTACAGCATGCCGTTTCCAAATTTCTGGCGGAATTAATCGCGTCATGATGCTCTTTTTGTCAGGGTGCCGAACTGACCCTACTATAATGTGCAGCCCAAAACTAAAAACAAAGAAAGGTGCATGTGAGAAAAACAGTATGAAATAGCGACAATTTACCCATCCCACCCTGTATGCATACTAATATATATATAAAGCTGCTGAGTGGTGCCAGTGATTGGAAGGTTTCAGTGGATCTAATAACATGGAGGTGCATGAACTAAAGAAAAACCGGTACGAGTCAATGCGTGCCGAATTTATGGAAAATGGTTGGACGTGTAACGTGATGCCTACTGAGATTGAGTGTCGTGGGTTTCTGGGACATTCTGTCATTTCCTTCCTTTCAAAAATAGGCATCACTGGCCGTTGGTTGAAAAGCGTTTCGCATCGCCTTCAAAAAACTGTTCAACACGCGTCAAGTTGGATTTGGTCGAGATCAAAACAAGCAAATGAAATGCGCGCAACATCACGACCTAACATCATGTGCAAGTGAGATATTTGCCTGGTCGTCTATAACGATTTTTACGAGCGCGTCAATAACGGCAAACGCGTTCAGGAAACTTCCTTTGCAGATAGATTCTACTCAAAGAAACGTTTAGTTAGCTTATCTTCATACCCTGCTTGGTGGCAAACGCTGCTGGTGGCGCCAGGGGTGGCGGTCCCGCCATAGCCACCGAAACCGTGATATCACCCCTGGTCGGCGGCTGATGAAGACAGGATATCGCACGTGCTAACATACGTTGTATGTTATATATATATATATATATATATATATATATATATATATATATAGTGATTGACCCAAAGCGTTGTGATTTCAATATCTAGCCACATCAGAGCGAACAATATAAAAATAAAAAAAAACTTGGAGAGTTAAGTTATTAAAGGGAATTAACTGATAATGATATACCCCAAAAAGGCATTGCACGTGAAATTAGAACAATCTACGCGCATGGACCAAATAACGGGTTCTGTTCGAAATTCCAATGTATATCAATTGAACAAGGCTGCGGAGTACAATGGCCGAAATGTTGGGAATATGGTAATAAATTTGTGAACAGTCTGATAGATGCAAATAGTACACACACACACACACGCAAACAAACACACACACAAACACACGTATATATATATATATATATATATATATATATATATATAATAGACAATATAGGTTGTGGAGAGCCATAATACACCGACTTCTAGATTTAAAATATAAATTACTTAAATTTACTATTTTCATGACAAGTATCACTCAGGTCTACAAAAATCCCTCCTGAAAAAAATGCTTTGTTAAAAAATGTTATGAATTACACTGAAACTTTGGCGATTAGTTGTCCTAGCTAAGAAAAGGTAAAAATGAATTAACCAACCACTACACTCTCTCGTAAGTTAACTTATCTTATGGAAATTTCGACCAATTGTCATACGTATCGATCATCACGTCACAAACTATCAAAATACTTATATGACCGAAAGACTATTATTAGTAGATAATTCCAAAATAATACATGGAAATCCTTGCAAAGAAAGATTCCACAACTCGAAGTTTTATTCAAAATATACAACCAGCATTAAATAAAATATATTTTATCAGCAGAGACTGAATATTAACGTTGTATGAAATATGTAATGTGTCTGATGCTGAGCGTAATAATATATATATATATATATATATATATATATATATATATATATATATATATATATATATAATGAATAGCTCACTGAGCTTATTTGAGCGTTTAAAATTCATAAGACCATCATTCATACCAACTCATTAAGCTTTTAGTAAAATAAAATACCCATAGATAGATAGATAGATATGATTAGAAATGCAGATTGATATCATCCCATAAAAATCGATAGGGTTAAATAAGTAAAAATAATGTACATTTTTTAAAAAAAATCACGACATAAACTTGATCGAACAACATCGTCTTTGTTTTCTTCCACTATTTATTGCCATCTCCCGTGTAACACGTATTTACATTCAACCAGAAATTTTAATCATTTTCAGCAAAGAACTGCTTTAGGTGTCATTTGCGGTCATCCAGAAAATTGAAAGTTTTTTTTTTATTTTTCTTTATTTAGAGAATTTTCTAAAATAAATAAAATTGTTAATCCAAATTTCAGTATCTGCTGAAATTGTTCGGTGAGCGAAAACATCCCAGACAACTGTAACTTATTTTTGCCTGATCTGTTGTTATCCCAACGAAATGGAATATTGCTCAATTTCTGTAAACTGTTTTCAGAACAAAGCTTTTCGCTGTCTGGTGTCTTCAGTTTTTCTAATTAAAAACAGTACTTCAAAGATATCCGCAGGCGCCTCCTAATAGCGAAAGACGCCTACCAGGAACTAAATATCAAGATAGAGAAAATATAATGAAAAACAAGTAAAAGAATGTATAGCTACTATGTCAAATCTACCATCATTTATGACAATCAATTCTGAAGAATTTATTTGCAAATCTCGGTGCTTTAGATGTGTGGTACTACAGACCGAATCAGATAATTCCATCAGCAAGGAAGTTTTAAAAATGAGAACTAAAAGGTTACTGTTACTTAAAATCACAAAGCGATAGTTGAAATATCTGGGAAACATTATGAGGGAAGCGGGTTTGGAAAATTTAACGCCCACATGGCATACTGAAATAAAAGTAACAGATGGAAATAGCTCGTAACCTACCAAATGAGTAGGGACATATATTAAAGAGTTGCAAGTTATGGAGAATCATAATCGCATGCTTCGTAGATTTGATGAATCCAATAAATATTATATGTTTATCATTTTCATAGCAAGTATGAATAATTTAATCAAATTATTATCAGGTCGGCAAAAATCCCTGCTAGGTAAAACAATATTATGAAATATGCTGACGATATGGAGATTCCGTCTTCAGTGTAATTAAATAAGAATAATAAATTCTTACAATGGTTACTTGAGCACTACACTAGCTTCTAGTTTAACTTGTTGCATAGAAACTTCAGGCAATTGATATATGTATCGATCACTATGATAACGATATCGAAATATAATTATTAGTAGATAATACCAAGATTTTACATCGAATTCCCTGCTAAGAAATTTTGAAAATAATTTATTATTCAAATATACAATGGTCATAAAATAAAATAGGTTTGTTCACGCGAGATTCCATATAAAGTTTGTATGAAATATTTAGTCCGTGTGAATAATAATAATAATAATAATAATAATAATAATAATAATGATCTTCAAAAAGCTATCAAAATACAAATATCTTGAAATCGAAATCTGAAAAATATGGCACATGGGAACATCAACAATCCCCGTTGTAGTTGGAGACCTCGGATTATTTGGAAAAGATTCCAGTAGACTAATTAAAGGGATTCCTGGAAGTCCATGCCTTAAAGAAATACAAAAAAATTGTTCTCACGAGTACAGCCCAAACCTTAAGAAGGGGTTTGTCTATGTAATTTTTTTTTTTTTTAATGATGACATTTCTAACCTTAGGTCCCTAGGCAGGACCCGGAATGGAATAAGTACACATCTGAAATCAAAGGAAATAAAATAATAATAATAATAATAATAATAATAACAACAACAACATGTAGAATGATTCTTGACTGACGAATTGAAGTGGTAAGCATATATCGAATCATTTGCTAGGTCGCCTATAGGAAAAGAGATTCACTCTGACGTGCTAGACATTTTTCTCCAGAATCAATCTTACACATTTCTGAGTCTACCATTCGGCAATGCAATAAGTATTACTGGCACATCGAATCTGGTGAGTATGCTATGTATTTAGAAGTTACTGATAAAGTGCATAGAAACCTCTGCAGCGTTACTGGGCTTGACCTGTTCAGTCACTTTCCCACCGCCGTAATGTAGCTGCCCTGTGCCTTTTCTATATATAGTTCTGTGCTAACCACCACTACATTACATAAACACAGTACATAGACAAGCATTCATTGGTTAATCTACTCAAAACTAGCTCGCTGATTGGTCAGTTCTTAGCAATCAAACCACCTGCATGCGACAAATCTGTTTTCCCGATCAATATGCTCTGAGCCTACCACGTGATACACGATCTTATAAAAACAAAACACGTGTAAGCTCACTCGTTGTTTCTTTTCATTCATCTTTCTCCTTGCTGCCAAGATGTAATCTTCAAGAACTCCCGTCTTGATTAATGTAGTCAGACGTTAAAGACCATTACCAACATTCACGCAAGAACGAACTCTGAAATCTCTTCTGAACATTTACCAACTTGTACAATACACAATACCAAACATTCAACAACTCATTCTTCTACAGTTTAATAATCAACTTCTTCTTTATGAGCTTAGGTACAAATATTACCTAGTCTAAGAGACACAACTCTGTCTAACCTTTTCAATTCACATGCATGTACATCAAATACTTAATAAATTCAATTCTTATGTTTTGAAATCATTACGTTCAGTTTTGTATTTTATACTATGTGCTATTTTACGTCAAATATAAATTGCATTGCGTCCACGCATTGTCCTTAATCCCACCTTTCCTAGCCAAAGTTAAATATTGGTAACAGTGTCGCTACAGTTCTATGGCAATTTCTCTGATGAACTTTCCAATGCGGTACCTAGAGTTTTTTTTAATGTTAGCACAGTACTCAACTGACGAGGCGGTTTCATCAGTGGACAATCGAGTTGGCTAGATATAACCGTAAGTTCTATGATAACAGTTGCTTTTCTCTCACTTCTCGCGCGTGGAACTCTCTTGCGGCTCCCTGCTTTCCAGCTAACTTTGAACTTGATATGCAATGTTAATCCATATCTTCTGTCTTCTTAATTTTCTTTTATTACCCTCTGTTGTATAGGAATAAAGTGTCGTTGCCGGCACTGTAGTTTGAACACAGATCACCAGTGAGCAAACACGGACGATTCCATCGTAAAATAAGTAGATCAGGTGATCATAAAGGAAACGCATAAATAGGAATTAGTGTGATGTCTAAGTAATCGTGATTTTCTATACTGTCCACTATATTATTTCTCTATACTGATCATTATACGTATTACTATTCGGCGATTACTATTTGAACAAGTATTATTAGTTCGAGTATTATTTGACGGTGTTACTACTACCAATATTTGCATTTACAAAGTCTCGTCAATAACGAAAATTTCGGAAGTGATAGCGAGCATTCGTTGGCCTAACGGAAGTTACAACGTGTGAGTGTTTTAAAATCACAAAATCCTCTCTCCCCTTAATGTTTTTTTTTTCGTATTCTCTCACGTTCAGGAACTCCTTCCGTTTTATTAGTAGTATTGACTTGCTTGTTGTGAAATGATTAAAAAGTTATCTAAAATATGAGCTACATTTTCCAGTACAGTTAATCCCTATGAAACTGTGTACTCCTGGCGTCACTCAACTGATAATTATGCATTTAAATTATAACTGTAGATTTCCCCAAAACGCCAGGATGTAGCCAAAACATATTGTTTACCATACGGATAATAGTAGGTTCCTTCCTTCAATTTAGCATTCTCTGCGTTCAGTGCATTAGTCGTAGCTCTTCAGTCACGTCGTGAAACTATCATGGAAGTCTTCCAATATAAACGTGTCCATGTCCCTTGGCCTCTTTCAAATGTCTTCAGAACGACTGGCCCTGATGTTTTTTTTTTCCAGTTTGAGGAACAAGCAAAAGTAAAAGCTAACAAGTTTTGAATTGGAAGGAGGGTAAGTAAAAGATTTAATGCCTATCTGTCTCAGAAGTTACCAGAATGGAATTGTTGTCTAGTGCATTTCCATGGCGCATGTTTCCCAGTACCGAATGAAAAGTTCTGGCCATTTGCGACAAAATCTCTTTTAGACTTGCTATCTTCAATCTTCTTTAATCCTATTCTTTTATTGCTCTTTCTTCTCACTAACCTATTCCCATTTTCTTTCACACTCAGTAACACTTTCCGTTTAGTGACATTATCGCCTTTCTTGGAGTGATATTCTTTATAAATGTAAATGATTCCCAATTTGTTGATACTCCTAAAGTAACCTTCACTCTAATAGATGCTTTCCTGAAGTAGTGATTGAATTGCTTCCATTAAAATGCGTCGATATTTCTCAGCATCCCTACTCTGACTGTACAGAACCTGATCGGAATTTTCACTTGATTACTTTTGAAAAAAAAAATAAAATCAACACGTCACACCCAACATGCGCCGCATTTTAACAAATTCTCCTGTCTGACACAATTCGACCTCCCCTGAAACAGTTCTAGCTGCAAAATTGTAGCACGTGTACGTCATGGTGTATGATTACACTGAAACTTATGGAAGCATCTGTCACCTTCTGAATGTCAAACACAGCGTTTGGTAGAGTTTGCAGGTTTGATATATTCTTTAATTTTTCAATTAAGTGTGAAAATCCCTTTCTACGTAAAACAATGTTATGTTGGCCTTTTGGGGATTCCATCTTCAATGTAAAAAATAAAAATAATATATTGTTACTTTAGTTACACAAACACCACATTCGCTTCTAGGTTAACTTGTTATATGGAGACTTCGGGTAATTTCATATGAAAGTACGGTCAATAATTATTCATATAAGTTTAATAAACGTGATGGTTTAGATAATATTTTGCAAAATCACAAGCGTTCCGAGCCACATAAGTGACGTGCTGCGGTAGTGATAGAAAGAAATGACTCAACCGTATCGGAAGTAGTTTAATCGTGCATAGCAGCACTCTTGTAGCCTAAGGATTTTATGAAAGAGTACGCAATATTCGAAATTGTAGAAAATGCATTTTGAGTCGTAATGTTTGTGTTGTTTCATTGTTGGTTCAGTATCGTCGATTTCTTTACATATTATTTATCATTCAAACATTTTAACAACGTTTGACAATAGTTTTATTCTGGTATTCATTTCTAATTTATTGATTGCATTAAATGTAACATTGTTTTTATGGATCAAGATGTATTTTCAAATTTGTAGGAAAAGCGTTTCGACTCGTAACGTTACGGTTTTGTTCAGTGGTGATTTTTTTCTTCATTATTTATATCTCAAATATTTTTAGCAACAACAATAATAAAGAAAAAACTGTACTCATATATTTAATGATAATTCTATACTTATTTATTCTTTTCTATCATATTCATTAAAATGTTAATAATTCACAGTAGTACAAATGATAATGAAGTATTCACTCCGACATCTAGTCTAAAATGTATGTGGTCGTGTCTTGTCATAGTTGAAAGCTTACTTATCCCAGTGACCCCTGGAGTTCTAAAACGTGTATGGCCAACCATGACGGTAAGGTTGAAGAGAAAGTGACAGACTGAACGCTACCAAACATCGAAGACCCCAATGGCAGAATAGGCATAATCTACAGGATATCAACGGCCAAACCAGTGAAAGAGGGCAACGACAGCCGACTTTGATAAACCAAGCAGCCCGATACAATCAGGTTCGCCAGATCTCGCCAGTCTCAATCCGCTTTGATCTTCGAGGGAGGCGATTCTGGCCAAGAGTGTCAAACTGTCTTTGATACACAATCATCCCCAACACCGCTTGTACCAGAGAAGGGACACCCTCAATATGCCTCGTGTTGATTCAGCTTTCCAAGCTCTCCTTCCTCAATATATGCCCGAGGAATTTGACTCGGCTTTTCCTAAATTTTAGTATACGTATTCTTTCTGTTGTCATTTATTTTAAGACTTCCTTCTTGCTTACTAACTCCGTCCATGGAATTTTCAATATCCTTCTGTCGAACAATATTTCTGCTGTTTCTTTTTTTCCTGGTGTGGGGGGAAATTGTCAAACGTTCACTGCCATAAAAGAGGGTGGATATCTCATAGTAATCCAAAACTCATCTGTAATTCTTCCGTTTTTCAGCACCTATCTTTGTCCGTCCTGGTTAAGACGATAAACAACGTCCGACAGCAAGGCCTCTGATCAGGCGGTTTTGAGAAGCGTGGAACCACCTCTTAATTGCTGGTGCTCCGGAGTGAGAGCTCCTGTTAGGGTACCAGCTATCGGCAAATATTAACCCCCTAACTGGGCTCAAAATATTATGAAAGTGTAAAAATAGGCTATCAGGATCATCGTCTTAGCTTGTCTGGAACCGTTTCTGCCTTTTTCATCGTATTATATGTTTACATCTAAATGTGCGCCTAACAAATCGATTACTCCTTCGGAAACTGAGATTCCAGCAGATTTGATTTTCGTGCAGATACTTCCTGGCAATAAAGGAATCCATTTTTTTTTTCGCACTAATTCGGCATTACTAGCAAGGTAGACTGAGCACTAAAGGTTTACATGGAAAAAAGTGTCAGAGAAGAAAATCTCTGAATTCAAAACCGGTTTGATGTGAGGCTTATGAACCGTAAAAAACTACTTTAGACGTAAAACAGCGGTAAAACAACGTTAACATCATATATTGATGCGCAATGCTCACCCTCCAGCTTTGTCAGAATCCGAAAGAGTTTAGGCTGTCTTGTGGATTATGAATGTCTTAGTCCCTTTGGATTCGTTATTTTCATGGCAGAACTTCCTTATTTCTCCAGTCCATAATTTTAGATATAAGGCCCATAATGACATGTAAATTGTTTCGATTCATTCTCATTCCCTTGGTAAAGGGGAATTTTCTCCCAGACAGCATCTTCTCCAGAACCCTTACATTGTGTAACAGAGGATGCTTCTTCAATAATTACAATCTTCTCCTCGTGAAGTGTTAGTTCAACCTTTATCTATCCTGTATATGCTCATAATATGCGCCTTTTTCTCCATCTTTGTTCTCTCTTCTATTAACCCTCTAACTTGAGTGACTCTTGAACCTTGTATCGGGCAAATCGATTGAACGTTTTCTCAGATTATTTCTTCACTTGTATGATTGTTTCAGGGCACGGATAACTGGCTCACAAATATTCCCCTTTGACTTAAATATTCACTAACATCTATCCTCCCACCTTTTCCTTTTCAAGTTATCAACACATACTAATTTTTTTGCTCATGAATAATTGATTAGCTGCTAAAAAAAAGAGAAAAAAACATATAAGCTACAAAATAATTCTACCTCCAATGACTTCCATTAACCTCGGAGGTTGAATTTAACCCTACCATTTGTAAGGTTAAACAAATCTATTTCATAGCAAATACTTTTTTCAAAAAATACTTTTTTTCATAAATGAATAAGAACTGAAAATCTTTATTGAATTTCGATTATTAGCGTGTGTGATGCTGATTTTTAAAATTTGGCTGGATTTCGTCTGACATTGTTCTCTTAAGTGCGCCCGCACGCACAGAAGGTTCATACTTTGTAGAAACGTTTAAAAGGAAACTGAAATTAATAAAATTATATTCGCAGTACGCGACTATATTGATGGCAGACTCAGAAGAGAAAAAAAACGCGGAAATGACTCTTAGACATATGTAATAAAGAAGGCAAGAAGAAAGGACTATTAACTGGAAAATGCCAGAATGCAATTTCTCTGCAAGTTAGGAACTACGTACTGTAGATTTAAAAATGAAGACCGTTCAAAAAGTTAACATACGGTAATGTAGTAACAGCTAAGAGAAAAGGTGCCAGAAATCCGATGGTGTATAATAATAGAGAAATATGTCATGAAGAAACTAATAATAGTATTGGGATATAAGAAAAAAAAACCTAAGACATAAAAAGGTGTACTCAACTGCTATGTGATATCTAATCTCTTATATTCTATTGAATGCAGGGAAGTCGATAGCCAGACTAGGAACGACTTGCTAAAGATAAATTGGGAAGAATATCTAAGTAACGAGTAAGTTTTAAATTAAATATACATACAATTAGAAAAACTGGGGAAATTTCCGTGACATATATTGAGGAAAGAGTGCCTGGAGAATCTAACTACTGTACTACTCTGTACTGATGCGGCATTCACCCTGGGCGGATTGAGCCGGCTTCTTCCTGTTATGAGAAGAAGATTCTTGGGATAAATTACAGAAGTAGGGTACCCAGGCCTACTCGAGAGAATCTAACATTCTTAGTGTATAATCAATGCAAGTACATTTGATAGCTTTATTTAGTTTTGACGGTTTATTTTGAAAGTTATTTTATTTATTTTTTTAATCATTTCTCCCCAAGCAAGGCGATAATGCCACTAAATCGCAAAGGGGTTATCCGAAGTGAAGGAGAACGAGAAGGTTTTAGAAGAAGGAAATCCAATCCTAAACAGGAAAACGGAATAAGCCTCTGCTCTTGTTCAAATGACAGCGAACTAGTGTGAACCAAACGAATGGCTATTACATTAACATTCTTTTGAGAATACCAAGATTTTTTCCAGATAAAAGTACTGATATTTAACCCATAGCTGGGGGATGATTCATACTTGTTCCAAGGGTATAAATGGGTGTGTGGAATGCAAGAGAAACGGCGGGAAAGGGAGTATTCTTCATTATATGGATGAATAGCAGAACAAGGACAGAAAGTACCAAAAGTTACTTAGGTCAACAAAAACAGGAATTTGTGGCGAGCCATTATCGACTTTTTTCCTGGATAACTAAAAGATGCGATTTAAAAGAGCATGATACGAAATTTTTTTATCAGAAAAATGTTTTAAGTCATTAATAGAAATCTGAATAGATCGCGAATCGCATATATTTTTAGAAAATAATTGCCCGAATTTCTAAATATATAAACGGAACAGAACCAGGAATTCATTACACATTGTTATCTTTTGCTCTACAACAGGGGATCTCACACTTTTTCCTCTCGCCTCCCCATTTCGTCCTGCCCGCCTGCGTTGGCGTAACCTTTGAGAAGACAATCCGTGTTGTGGTATTCAAGGTCAAATGTGGTGAACATTCCGGTTTGGGCGTGGTGAGGCGTAGAGAAAAGAAGAAAGAAAATTGTCTCTTTTCACCAGGCAAAAAAAATGCATACAATGAACGCGAATCTTTTAAACGGAAAAAGGGGATGGATTAATAAGAGAGATTCAGTCACGTGCCCGTTGTGTTTTGTGAACCCCTGGATTTAAAAATATGCTGATACTCCTCTAGAATGTTAATTCTATGCTGTTAAATTTAAAGAATTCCATTTTGTATAGCCACGAACATAAACGTATTATCTGCAGAGTGAAAAGAAAATATCGAAGAACTGCGAAGCAATGGATAAAAACTGAGGAATCGGAGAGTCAAGTTCGAATTCAAGTCGAGTTCATTAAAATAAGTGTTCCATAAGTGTCCGTACGACAATAGACAGCAATTGACATTGCACTTAATTTTTTGCAGATTAAAGTTGGCAGGAAATCATGGGGCCGGAAGGGAACTCCACAAGTAAGAAGTGCGAGAAAATAGAAAATAGAATTTACGGCTACATCTACCCTGTTAAATTGTAAATTGATGAGATCTCGACACCAGTCTAGTACTGCCATTAAATTAAAAAAAAAATGCACTCATCCGAAAATTACCATGAAAATGTTTACAGAAAGAACATAAACAGGCAACCTTACGGCGGTGGAGAAGGGTCTGAAGCCGAGCCACCAGATCATGACCACTAATATTGCTTATTCTTTTTTATTTAATATTATCGAGGAGCTCAAGGAAATTATCAGAGGGAGTGGAACATACTTGGCAGCAATATTCTAAGCATGGACGAATGGTAGACTTATAGATATGTAAGATAGATTCTGGAGAGAAGGAGCAATGAGTAACGTTCCTGGACGTTAGCATTAGCCATACTGATGGAAGGAAGAGAGAGATCTCTCACATGATTAATGGAGAGAAGTTTAGTTATGAAGGCTTTAAAATTAACAAGCCATCTTTTGTCCCAGTTAACGATGGACTTGAGGTCGTTTTGGACATCGGCTGCCATTTTGACCTTCACAAACTAATCACCTTAACTATCGAGACAGGTGTAAATGGTTATGTTATCAGCGTAGATATCATATTGAGAGCTGATGTCCTCAAGAAGGTCATTAAGGAAAACACCATCGTTAGTACGGAATGATCTATATGAGTGACCGTTCACGATATATTTCATTTCATGATTTGATAGGAAAGATTGTGTCATTTCAAAATTTGTCCGCTGACACCCTAACTTTTCAGCTTCTGGAGAAGTTCTGAATGTCAAAGGCTTTCGAGATGTCCAGTTCTACTGCAAGGTTTTCATTGTTTTTATCTAGAGCATGACAGACACTTTACGCAATTATCGTCAATGCCTCGGCGGTTGACCTAGATAAAAGAAAGCCATATTTCTTGTCTAAGAAAAGGCCCTACAATGAGAGGTGATGAACCAATTTGGCATTGATTAGGGCCTCTGGAAGTTTCCCAAAAATAGGTAAAAGCCTAATAACCCGATAGTTGGAAGGGTCGAACGGCTCACCAATTTTCCTTAAAGTTGGAACAGCAGATAATTACTCCCAGACGGCACGAAAGCAGGAGGCAGCGAGGCATTTATTATACAGATTAGAGAGAACAGGAACCAGTTTTGGTGAACACTTCTTAAAAATTATTTCAGGGATACCGTTAGGTTCACATGTTTTGCGGAGATTCAGGGTGGAGACAATAGCAGAGACCAAGGAAAGGGTTATATGCGTTATAAGAGTAGAATTTACAGGGGAAAGCATTCAACTTTATCAGCAGAGGATAAATAACACCTCACATTGATAGAAAAGGGGAGGAATAGAGACCTGACACTTATTAAATGCCTTATTACAGAGACGCCAGTTATCAAAAGAGACAAAATTGTAAGGGGCTATGCGGTGCCTCATTCTTTTGGTGAACAGAGACGTTTCTCCTTCAAGGATTCGTTTACCTTTATTTCGAGTAGAAGCAAATATGCGCCTGTTGTGATGAGAGCGGAAAATAGCGGTTCCTGTCCGCTATAGCGGCTGAGAATGACGGTGTGAACCATGGAGAGGATTATGTTTTCTCCTTATATTTCTGGGAAGGGATGAAAGCGTCCATGCCAGCCTTCACCCAAGAACAAACCTCAGTGGTGCAATTTTCGATTAGGAGATTAAAAATGTCAGTTCAAGTGTCGTCACGAAGAAAATCATGGAGTGAGCCCCAATCAGCATGCTGGTAACGGAAAGAGGTCTTATGTATAGGCGGTTCCTGTTTAATAAATGAGTGTAACGAAATATCAATAGTTATTACAGTGTGGTTCAATTTATCAAGAAAGTATTGTTGCGAAGCTCGGTAAGAGCGAGGAAAGAAACTAAGAAATAAACCAAGCAGAGAAGCCCAATGCTCGGATTTGCTAGAGAAACAAATAGGGAACTCGACGATTTGAGACAGGGATTGGGCAATGGAAAAATATAATACCGGCAACATCAATACCTTTAGAATGTTGAAGTCACATTTCAAGATGTTCGCAGGTGGGGAGAGAGAGAGAGAGGGAGAGAGAGAGGGAGAGAGAGAGAGAGAGAGATCAGTGCCTGTCAGATATTGTCTAATCTGCTGCAGTGTTGAGAAGAGGGGGAGCAATAAATGAAAAATAGAAAGCTAACGTAAGTTTGGTAAGGGAAGATGGAATCTCAGGAAAGAGTAGACTGGGACCACCAAAGACAATACCCTAGACATCGGAAGGCTATCACCAAGGCCATGCATGTGAATGCTGGAATCTTTTCGACAAAGGGGAATATAGCCTGGAACCAAGAATTCATTGGTAGCAATAGAAGAATATAAGTTCGTTTCACAGAGGGCAAATATATCTGACGACCGTTCCCAGAGGAAAGATTCTACGCTGAAGAATTTGGAACGAATACCACGAATATTGGAGATAAAAAGGATGAGAGGGTTAAGTGTTATATTTTTTTTAATGGTTTAGTTGTACTTCTTTTTGCTGTGTTTCCCATGAGATTCGTTTTAGAGAGAGAGAGGCGGGAGTGAGAGAGAGAGTACACCATAATTATCACTATCTGTCGTCAATATTAATACCCACTAGCGAGAGCGTGGCGGAGAGCAGAGCATAATGGGGCGCAGTGTTGCTCATTGAAAATATATGCAGGGGCGCCTACCCATGTGCGACATGGCACTACAAATTTCCCGATATCATGTGACTGTTGATCAGAGCAGCCTTTTCTAAGCCCTACCAAAGATTTCGGGCTCCTAACAACCAGTCGGAAGCAGAAGCCAGCAAAGTGCCAACCTGGTATCCTCACATTGGAAAGACACATCCACTGTTTAGTCCGACCACCAAAATGTTAAGACAGTTAAATCATATCAGGGAACAAGAGATGACCCTCTACTCCTGTTTAATAGACATGGAAGGTGTTCGGGCAGGACGACAGTTTAGTCTGCCTACTCCTATTAACCTGTAAAATAAAAAAGAAAGGAGAAAAAGCGCATAAAATACGAAAATATTAATACTTATTTCTGATCTTTATGAAGCATATTGGAGAGGGGATGAATTGAGACGTTTAAAGATAAATAGCAATACAGAAAAGCAAATACAGGACAAAGAAGAAAGAAGTGAAAATATCAGAAACAAAATAAATAAAAAATTAAAAAAATATTGAGAATTAACAATAAATTAACGTACAAGTAATTTATGAAGAAATGTGAGAATATGTATGAGCGTATATATCTATATATATATATATATATGAAAAAATTCTCAAACTTGTAGAAAAATGTCTTTTTACATTTATATATATATATATATATATATATATATATATATATATATATATATATATATATATATATATATACAAATGTGTACATGTGGTACGGCAAATATTAAGAAAAAATTAAAAAAATGGAGCAAGAAAAAATAATGAATAGGATGGCAGGGAAAAGTCAAAAGAACAAAAACAAGGAAACAAAAATACGGGAAAAATAAAGAACTAAACAATGAGAAAATTTTTAATTTCAACGTTGCTAACATACATTAACACTGGCGAAGTTTTCGTGTGTGTTTTTGAGCGAATACTAACGCAAGAATGATTTAGTGGCGCCATCTTTGATTATGAAAGGGTGTACAGTTATGTTTCTGAGGCCGAATAGTATTTGAGTGAGGCATGCTTGGATCGTCATTCGGACCTCTCATTTTTTTTTTTTTTGTTTTCCCTGTTTGCATTTATACATTTGTAAATGTTAGTGGTTAATATCCACTTTCTTGAAAGAACGTCAACTCAGGCGCAGTTTACCACGCTCGGAAAGACTTCCATTAAAATGTAAAGAATTAACAATAATATTATGTGCTAATAATTTTTACAGACTTTCCTGTATGCGTTATATAAATCAAGAAGAAGAAAAGCAAATGTATTGTAAATGTTTCAGTGTGGGGTTAAATAAAATGTACTTATATTTCTTTTATTTAGTCTCATATGCGCTTAAGAAAAACTTTCTAATATGTAAACAAGGACTTCTGCTTTAAATTCTTTTTTTTTATGATCCGGAAATGTCATAATCGCTAATTTTTCCTGTTGATAGACGTTGTATATATTGTTGTAAGGCATTGCCTTTTAAAAATTTTTTTCTACCTTACTAACGGATATATATATATATATATATATATATATATATATATATATATATATATATATATATATGTGTGTGTGTGTGTGTGTGTGTGTGTGTGTATATATATGTGTGTGTGTGTGTTATATATAGATATATATATATATATATATATATATATATATATGTATATATGTATATGTATATATATATATGTGTGTATATATATATATATATATATAGAGAGAGAGAGAGAGACGAAAGCAAGAGAAGGAGAGAGAAAGAGAGAGTGATAGTCATGTGAAAATTAATATAGAGAAATTGTAAAACAATGAAGCAAGAAAAAACAGAAACATGATGGCCTTGTTAAAGTTAAAAGAACAACAATGAACAAAAACTGCAATAGAAAAATAATAATAATAATAATCAGAAAGGTTTAACAATTACCACGATATGGGCCATCAGAAATTTTATTTTACAAATATAAGTCACAGTATTTTCCTTAGTTGTAAATAGCAGTAAATACCATCTAATAGTAAAGTGCATCGGGTCAAAGATGTATCACTAAAGCCGTTCATGTTGGGAACACTGCTACCATTGACATTCATCTCAGCCTGCTGATAGATTACGGAGAACAAAAAGAGGATATGATCACTGGTGGTAGGCAGTGCGTTTCAGCACATGTGACAAGAGACAGTGAAGCATGTAAAGGAAACGGAAAAAACAATTTCCTTAAGAACATCGTCGCTTCTGTGGAAAAAGTGTAAGACGTGAGTAATGTAGCTATTTTTATTTAAAAAAAAAAGCTCAGTCTATCCAATGGTATCAATATACTGCTTCTATTCAGAGGCTTAGAAAGTGGCGACCATGGCAATGCACTAAAATTTAGCTCCTATCTAAATATCTGATAACCTATTAAAAGGTAAAGTATTGCCTATTATTTAAAAATTACAAGTCGAGAAAATTAATATGTATAGCAAATTATGCTGCTTCAGCAGGCTATCTTTTATTTGTTATATTTTATGTAAATTAAATTAGAATTTTGACAATATAATTATATTATATGATCGTCTTTTGTGAAATTATGATAAAGCATCGCAATTATTCCCAAGGCAAAATCTTTTCAAATATATGATCTCAAAATATATTAAAATATACTTTGTTTTTTACAGTTTTTATCGGGAAAAGCAAGGTATAATGACACCACAAGGAAACATTCATTTAAAGCATTATAACATTACAAAATAATATTTTACCCTTTAATAGTAATAAAATACTCGACGACAAGACAAATATTTTTAATAGTATTTTACATTTTTTCGGGAAAAAGTGTTAAACTATTTAAAATACTCCATTCGCAATATGAGAAGATCATTGGAAGCGTTTCGCTGATGCAAAATTGTCACAAGAAAGCGCCAAATGTGGAGGCCAACACAAAAAATTTAAGGCAAAATTCGACATCGACAGATTCATGATGTCGAACGTTTCTAGATAATTATGTGCTTTAAAAAAAATGTTTTAATCATTTGACCCCAAGAAAGGCAATTAAGCCACTAAGACAGAAACTGGCTACTAATTGTGGAGAAAAAATAAAAAAATGAGAAACATTATTAAGAAACGAGAAAAATAAAAGGAGATAATCTTGAAGACAGTAGATAGCGATCGACATGGCATATAAATCATTGAAGATCAAAATTGGCTGGAAAGCATCAAGCCGAAAAAGAGTAACACAAGCAAGAATATTGAAAGAGGAAATTGTAGGCATAGAACTTATGATTACATCTAGCCAATTCACTTTATGAGACCTTGTTGCCAATCTAGTTCTGCGAGTAAATACATAAAGTCTAGGTACCACCACTGAAAGTTCAATCGAAAAATTACAATGAAAGTAGCTTAATTAATGAATGTAACATAAAAAATATTTATTCTGTGTTCAGTGGATCGCGTCCAGCAATCAACACCTCTTCATCTATCTAGCTTAGCTTGCGACATTTATTTCTGAGCGACCCTCGTAAGCAACTTTCTAAAAACTCAAATTCTTCCATCTTTTATCAATGTCTTTGTATCCTTGGCGATCTTTCAGGAAAACGGCCGATTCCTTTCCGATTATTTTTACGTATTATTCATTATTTTCTCTAGATGCAGAATTTGAACGGCATTTCAAACATTTTTTTTCACTCGGAATCTCTTTTAGTTGTGTCTGTTTCCAATTATTCGAATGTTTTACTTGCGATTCAAATACTAAGTAGAATATTCGAATTTTACTTTTTGCCTATTTATCATTTCCTTCTCATTTTTATGGCATACAGAATCTATGCATGTCTTCGCCCATAAATAATGCGTTTTCTTATTATCTAATCAAATTCGAAAAGAAGAGAAAAAATCAGAAATCCTATAAATAAGGACAGGACAAAATATTTCAACGATTTCAGATATTTATGATCAATGGATTATCTTACTCGCGTTTTCCTTATTTACTAGATATCTATATAAATAAATCACTGTAAAGCTACGAATTTAAATTGCATATGTATATATGTTGCATGTGCATATATTACGGAAAACTATAAAAAATAATTGTAATTTACTGTTTTTCCTGTGCATGTGTAATGGCACCAAGTTAAACAACGCTTCAACCGCTGAAGTTAATGCAAAACGAAATACTAATAAGTTAAAATTTAAATCACATGTAATAATTGCCACAAGGAATATATATATACATCTCGAATTGAAAATAAAAAGAATAATTCCGTTATTATTTACAATTTTTTCGTATTTTTCCAATGAAACATGACACATGTTAATACTTCGTATGTCCATTCCATGAAGTCGTTCCTTGCAGATTGACTACAGACTCTAGATTGGATTTAGATCAGGAGAAATTCAGGGTCAGGTTCGATTTGCTCACCGGTAACGCTTGCCAGTGTGCTCATACAGCGTTACAATTTTTATACGTTTCCTTGGAGTAAAGTTCATTGCAGACAATGGCTGCAGGGCAACTAGTCCACAATCGAGACAATAGTTTCTGGGCGTGATAAAAATCTGATGCAATCACGGACGACGCAATATTTTTCAAGACCAAACAAATTTCATCATAGACCCGCAAAACAGATTCATATTACTGCACACCACTGCAAATGAACTAATCTGAGGAAACAATAGAAATCGATTACACCCTGTCACTCCAGTGGGTCAGTATGGTGAAAGAATGGGAACTAAAGTGGTTGTTTCAATTAATTTGCACAACGGTGTAGGTGAAACCTAGAGGAATTTATGTGAACGATTATAGAAACGCAAAATATATATTCTTATAAAACAGCATACTAAATTTACAACTTACTAATTGCAATGAGTCTGATCTTAATATCAATTAAAAAATGCTACTCTAATTAAAATACAAAGCAATGTACTGAGTCGAAAATATACGGAAATTGCTTTAATCGCCAGATCATCCACAGTAAATTTACTGTTATGTTCTTAAAAATATTTCAACTTTCTTGGCATATCTCCATTTTTAAGACGTCGGGTGAACAGACCGACCATTCGAACTATGGGCTTCTATCCCTTTTGGGGAAACTAACTAGAGGCCTTAATCAATGGCGAATAGTTTCCTCATTTCTGATCGCAGGTCTTTTCTCAGCCATGGACTTTCGTTTCTCCAAGTCATCTACTGCTGTAATGACGTTAATTACAGAAAGAGACCATCCGGCACCTAATGGTGACGTCAGGGCTGTAGCTTTGGACATCTCATCGACAGTGTTTGGCATAGAGATGGCCTCCGCAAAGTGATAAATCACGGTGTCTCAAATTTTTTAACTGAGCCACTCTTTCCTATCAAATTGTGATCAGTTATCGACCCCTCGTTTAGATACTTTTCTACGAATGCGGGTGACCCCCAGGGATTCATTGAATTCGTTTTGTTTTGTTTTTTCGTTTGTTTTTTTATTAATGACCTTCCATATGGCATCAGCTCTCAACTTGGTATATACGCTGAAGACACAGCCATTTATTCCTGCCTCAATAGTAAGACTGATCAATTCGATGATCTCAAAATGAGAGCTGATGTACAAAAAAGACCACCAGTCTGTTGTTAATCGGGTCAAAACATGTCTTGTTAATTTTAACGCCTCTAAAATTGAACTCCATTAATAATACGAGAGATCCCTCTCTGCTTTCCATCAGCATGGCGGATGCTAACCACCAGTAAATTGACTCGTTACACCTTTTCGGGATAACATTCACAGCTGACATGAAGTGGAAGGACTATATTCAAGCCATTGCTAGATCAGCTTCTAAGAAAGCTGGTTCACCCTGTCGGGGTAAACAATATTTTACTGTAGAATTTATCATGCGTATCTATAAATTTTCGTCTGTGCTTAGAATATTACTGCTATATATGGTCCGGTAACCCTGCTATTTACCTTCAGCTCCTTGATAATATCCAAAGAAAATTCAGCAATATTATTAGTCCTGGTCTAGCGGCTGGGCTTCAGTCGCTTTCCCAGCACCGTCCCTGTGTCTTTTCTATAAATACTTTCATGGTGGTTGTTCTGATGAGCTCTCCCTTATAGTTCATTTATGTAAATATTCATTAGGGTTTAGTTTCTTAAATTGCTATTTTATTTCCCTTCCTCCACAGACAATGAATTGTACATATAGGGACTAGTTAGGACGTTCTCATCGACAATGAGACATTATGGCGGATGTAGTAAAAACAGGTAAATAAGAACGCGTTGTTTTGGTGTTAAGAATATTGTGGTATCTTTGGATCAGTCTGTGACTCAGATAAGTTTAAAGTTAAGACAGAAGAAGACCGTCTTTTTCCAAATTTCCCATTTTTGGCCTTGTGCCATATTTTCTTTAAATAAGCGGAAATAAATATCGGCCGCCATTATTGTACCTAGACTTTTTTTGAAGCATTAGACAGCGACGAAATTTCATCGATTTACAGTTAAACTGGCTAGACGTAACAGTAAATTTTATGCTAACAGTTTCTTTTCTCGCACTTCTCGATTGTGGAACTCCCTTCCGGCTCCATGCTTTCAGTCAACTTTACATTTCAAAATTTTAAATGCAATCTTTATATACTGTCCTCCTGATTACTGTTTTTGTTCCCGCCCATGAGTAATGTTTCTGTTTCTAATACTTACACACCCAGTAACCCCTTGCATTTTAGTGGATTTTCTGCTTTGCATGGAGGGGGGGAATCGATTAAAAAATATATCACAATATAGGATATTTAATGTCAAAGGTAGAGAAACATAGACGAAAAGAAAGAGAAATTAATGAAATCGTAGATTATATACAAAAATCATATATTT
Source organism: Acanthosepion pharaonis (assembly GCA_903632075.3). Taxonomy (NCBI): domain Eukaryota; kingdom Metazoa; phylum Mollusca; class Cephalopoda; order Sepiida; family Sepiidae; genus Acanthosepion; species Acanthosepion pharaonis. The sequence continues at coordinate 1,711,324 of CAHIKZ030005516.1, read as the reverse complement.
AAAAAATAAATTAAATTTAAATTTTAAAATCTCAACAGGCAATCGGGTCCACGAAGACATCAATTTTGCCCGATGCCAGTCTAAAGATCGAATCGGGTCAAGCGATCACTTTTTCCACTTTGTCATAGATTTCCCTAAATTTGTTTCCGATATATACAAAAATTTCGTCTAACTCGAAAAGCAGCCCCATAAATTCAAAATATTTACTGCGTTATAATTTCAAAATTTCCAGTTGTACAAGGGAGGTAACTTTTGCAATTTAAAAATTATATATTTTTTAATAATAATATTTTATTTTAATTTAGTACTTTTATATAAAACTTTACTGCTACAAACGTTTAAGTAGTTTTAATTTTTCGGAGCTACTGTATACACATCCACAGATATTTTCACCCCCTGAAGATGGTCTCGGATGAGATTGAAATTAGTTGGCTAAATAAAAATTATTTGAAAGAAAACTTTGGTATTTTCCTTGTTCAGTTTTCTACAGCCACCAAGAAATAGATCCATAGATTTGAAAAGATTAAAACTAAAATAAGTAGGTATAATACGTCTAAATTATTTAACTAAACATGCTTGAATGAAAATATACTGCCTATATATATATATATATATATATATATATATATATATATATATATATATAGTCATACACGTTTCATTAAATTATATAGACAAGTGTTGTCTCTTTATTTTATGTAAATTTTTTTCGTAACGTCTAATAAATTTAATAACATTATCGTTGAACGAAGAAAGAAATTCACAATATTCATCAATATTTTTATTAATACAATCTAAGCTTTCGGCTTACATAAGTCATTATCAAAGATGTCAATTACAACATATTAAGCAATATACGGACAAGAGAGTGATGATAGTCTGTCATTATTGACATAGATGATTTCTAAGCAACGATAAACACGTGCATATATATATATATATATATATATATATATATATATGAAGAAATATAATCTTAAGGTGTGCTATATTTATGGGATAAAGTGCTCAATATCAGAGATAGAGCGTGTGTAAATATAAAAGTGAACACTTAGAGGCGACAGACTGTTTCATGCGAGACGCAATCGTCAGTCCACGATTGCAGCTAGTATGAAACAGCCTGTCGCTTCTAAGTGTTGACTTCAATGTTCACTTATATATATATATATATTTGTAAACAGTGACTATTATAGCTAATATAGCGCGACTCTTCGCGTAAGCGAATTGAGTCACTGTCGGTCACTGGGCATGTTTACAATAAAGTAAATACGCTAAAAATCTACCTCCATTCCTACCGTGCGGCTTAGTGGTTAGAAGCTCCGACTGACACCAATTCAGTCGGGTTTCGATCCTAGCTAGAGGCAAACGGATGTCTAGCCGCACTGATGAGCTGTAAACAGCGAAACAGTCTGTCTGTGGATGACATGATATATATATATATATATATATAACCACGGAAAATTTAATTCCGTACGATAATTCTTGAGAGAAAGAGCGAATTTGTAAACAATAACTACTGCAAAGATCTTCCATGAATTGAGCCCTCGTGGGCATGATCGTGGTTATTCGAAGAATAATTACGTAAAAATAAGATTTCTTCTCAACTGGGGGCTGAACTGTGTGTGGAAGGCGCATGCGTGTGTATGTCAGATTAATTCGTTGCCTTTGTGAAGTCCAAAAATTAACATAATCAAGATGCTGACATTCCACATCCATTCAGACAATCGGTTAGGAAGGAAATCCCCTTTCATCAATACGAGAAAGAATGCTAACCTTTAGTTAACTCAAGAAACTTATGTTCCTGAAAAATATTTTTAAGAGAAAGATTTTATAAATTTCAACTATGTCAATGAATGCCGATTCATTCATTATAACGAAAAGTTCAATAAAACCTTTAACATATAGACGCTCATTTACCATCGCCTCCTGCCAAACTAAACTATAATTCGTAAATAAAAGTACAATGGGAAAATATTTGCACTGCTGCAGATTAAGATGGCTGACGATGTCGGAAGAAGTTTTAGAGAAAGTTATACACACGCATGCACTTAACCCAAATTCAACAACGCATCAGCATATGCATACACAATGTGTGGAAATAAGCCGTATCTGTTGTAACAATATCGACTCCTATATATGCTAATGTTTCCTCTAAAGGGTTGTAAAATATGTCATGCAATTACATTGTCGTTTCGAGTCGAGCAGGTCAGCCCGTTCGAAAGAATAAGAAAAAAAAACGTACCGAGATAATTTAGATGCAAAAGAAACAGAAATATCTTTCACCAATTAGACTTTAAAAAAAAATGTTTGCATCACTAGTAACTATGGTAAGTACCTTATTTGAAAATTGCTTGCTAAAGTATTTGAACGGAATCTTAAAGACTTCTGAAATTCCATCGCTCGCTCATGCATCGGAAGTAGAAACGAATAAATAAAAAAAATAGTTACGTAAATATTAGAAACGATATTCCTTCAATGACGTTCGTTCAAAAACTAGACGGTTAAAAATATTTTCAGTGTGCTCGAATGTAATCTTTAACATTAAATTACGAATACACACACTGCAGAGTGCAATTGCAAAACAAAACAAACAACAAAAAACACAACTGCAGTAATGACTGGTTTCTCTTTGAAAGAAGTGTTCGTGCATAGATTGTTTTTTTATACTAACATTCACTTAATACAAGGTTCGCTAATGTGGCATGTTTGATCGCATGCATTTACTATAGTGTATATATAGTATACACAAACATATTTAAGTATCCAATCATAGACTGAATGTGATAGCTGTGTAATACAGAGCTCGGAATGAAAAATCGGAAAGCCGAGTTCGAATTCCAGTCGGGTTCGTTATATTCTCTTACGCGCAAATGCTCTAGAGAAAGTTATGCATCCAGCCTCTTCCTTCAAGCTATGGGTTAGATAGTAAGACATGCATATGCAGTATACACTTGCAAAATGAATATTATTCTTACAATCAAAAAATGTTTCGGTTTTAAATAGTCAATAAAAGGTTGATAAACCGTAAAAAAATAAACAACCAGAAACAAATCCAGTCCTAGGAACATAATTAACAAAATATTATTGTAGAACATAGATAATGTCGCGAGTTCGATCCTCGATAGGTTCCTCAGGATATTCATAGTTTCATCCTCATCTGAGCAGTTTCGAATTGAACGTACACTTCTCGTCTGTGATCTCTTATTTTCAGCATGACTGTTTTCTTCCGAACATGACCATTTCCTTAGGTCCTTTATTGTCTCTTCAATTACTACAAGCAAATCTGTGGTTTACACTTTAACAATTATGGTTTGGTTTGGTTTGTTTTACGGCATATCAACTTAAATTGGTTATTTAATGCTAACAAAATTTTTATTGCTGGTAATATTTTAATTAAAAATGTATTACTGGTAATAACATTTCCAAAAGATTATTACTGGTATTAATTTTTTTTACACTTTAGTACTGTTTTGACTCCTTTGTGGGGGTTAATTATTTGCCCATATATGGGACCCTGAAAGGTGCTACCACCAGGGTAGACCAGGGAACACCAACAATTAAAAGGTGGTTCCATGACATTCAAAACCTCCTGGTCAATGGCCTTGCTGTCGGATGTAGTTTATCGTCTTACCCAGGACACTTTTTTATTATGGGATGATACTAGTCTCAAGCATATTCCCCAATAGGGCCACACATCGTTTTGGATTCAGGTTTGTTCTTTTTTACTGGTTGCCAACCATTACTAGAGAATCTAAACTACGCCGCTAATTAACCCATCGCTGGGGTGAGAAGCAATGGATACATGATTTACCTTAGTGTAAATGTGCGAAAATGAATATACCGACCTCAAATGGAATTTGACCTTGGTTCGCCGATTTCTCTTTCCGCGCTTCTAATTATTTCCCCACCTGCACATCCATATAGTTTAAGCCTCTGCTAAATATATAAAATGAATTGTTAAACTACATTGGTTTACTAATATTGATAATCACTGAGTACATACGATTCGTCATTCTATAGTGATAGTCACCCAAGGCAAATATTTTAGAATTGTATTTGTGTATACCGTATATTAAATAAAGAGGGGTAAGAAATGAAGATTATGAGGATAAGGAGGTTATATAACGCGTGGCTATTTTACATTTCATTTCATCCCCCATAGAGCACCTTTTTCTACCTGTCATCAGCGTGACTGACGTTAACCTCCAGGGGAGCAACTCATTGCGCTTTCTTGGACCAACGTTTCCCACTGACTTGAAGACGATTGATCAGATTGAATCAATTGCTTTATCTATTGCTGGGAAAGTTGAACCGTGTCATGCCAGACAATTCATCTCGTCAAAATTATTCTTGTCCAGGTATAAATCTACCATTTGTTCGTGCATTGACTTAAGTTGCCATATTGTGTTCAAGTGCCTTTATTATATATTTCAAGATTCTTGACAAAGTTAAAAAAATGTTCTGTAATGTATGATCTAACATTTTGATTTTAATAGATTTCGCACCAACGTGATCTGGTTTCACGCTGTCTTTTCTGCACATATTTCCATGACAGTAGTAATCGTGAGATTCCTATTTTGCTATCACTACTGCATGAACCGTATGTTCTATTCTAATAGTTTATTTCTTCACAATTCCCGCCCACGCAATTCCCTTTCGATTTCTTACTTACCTGTTACCTACAATCTTCAAATATTTAAATGTGACGCAAATCTTATGTCTTTCTGAATCTTGCTCTTTTGTATCTGTCTATATTTCTGAGATGAGGAATTATGTACACTATTTATATTATTCGGACTATTGTCCTCGTCTTTGTCGCAATTTTTATAACAACGTTTCAGCCGTTGTACGCTCCGACCTTCTTCAGGTGGTTGGAATTTCGAACTGAACTTTTAATTTCACTCACTGGGTTAGACTGTTCTAGTTCCACATGCCATGTTTAATGAAAGTCAATTGTCAGTCATCTCCTGTTAATTCTCCTCTCCAAGTTCTCAACTGCCTTAACCGGGTATTGAACTTGATCCACTGTGCCATGTGTCCTCAAGGACACATGTCACAGTGGATCAAGTTAAGGCAAGTAATATTGTAATATTGCTGGTAATATTAGTCTTAACGGGACCATAGCTTTTTTAATGATCTCAAAAGCATATGACCAGAAAGGTGTGCACGTATATTTTAAGCATATCACTTCATGCAAGGCAGTAAAGCCGCTGAGACGCAACGAGGTTATAGAGTGTGAAAGAATAAGAAAAAAAAGAAACATTGTTAAGGAACGAGAACAATAGAAGAGTAATCAAGAAGTCAGTAGATATCGATTGACATTACATATAGATATTTGACGATCAAGTTTGGCTGGAAAGCATGAAACAGAAGAGAGTTCCACAAGCAAGAAGTGCGAGAAAAAACAGCATACACCTTACATCTAGTTCAACTGAGGATTAATACGACCTTCATACTAATCTAGTACTGCGCTTAAATTCATAATGCCTAAGTACCATAGCGAAGATTTCATTTGAACAATTAACATGAAAATATTTACAGACAAGTCAGAGGGAAGCTACATTATGTTTGTGGGAAAGTGACAAAAGACGATATGCCAGTTCATTACCAATAATATTGCAGATTATTTTTTTTTGATTTTACCAAGACTCTCTCAATAGGCAGCAGGATCACTGGACCATATGTTGCGGCAATATTCTAAGCATGGACAAATGGTTGACTTATAAATATGTAAGATACTTTTAGAGGAAAATCATTCTGGTACGACAAAGTGAACAAAGTTACTTAGCGATGCATTCAATATAATATTTCCACTTAATGTCCGCTGAGAATGTAATCCCAAGAAGGCGCAACGAATCACGGTCATGGAGGTTAGTATCAGCCATGCTGATGGGAGGTAGAAAAGTGTCTTTCAGGCGATTACTAGAGTGAAGTTTCGTCTTGGCGGCGTTACAATTAACAAGTCGTTCCTTACCCGTGTTAACAACAGACTGTAAGCAATTTTTTAGATCAGCTGCCAATTTGACCTTATGATCAGTCTGGGTTTGAAGTGCTTATGTTTCGTTTTGAAGGATTTTTAGACCGAGTTGACTTTAATCCATGTGAACTAAGGTGTCTGTTATTACTTACGGAACTTTGGCAACATCCATCCGCACTCATTCCGTTCATAATACATTGGTGAGATGTAAGTTCCACTCGAGCAGTTTCTTCCTACGAACCACCGCTTTGTGGAACCGACTCCCCGATCAATAAAACTTTAGCCCGTTTAAACCTAGGTTCAGTCATTGTGTTTCACACATATCCTCCAAAACTGTGCTCATTCCTCTGTAATTCTCTACCACGTATGGTTCTTGGCCTCGTACACAGCTAGATCACAAATTAACTATCAATAAATACACAAGACAGGAGAAAGTTGGTCTTACAGCAGTTATGACACTATATTTTATCTCAGTGTTCACATTTCGTCTGTAATAAAGTACCCCGATTTATTTTCATACCCCAATAAAAATGATTGGGTAATGCTAATTTGAAAGTCCCAGCAGATATTCCACTATTGAGGTGTTTACACAGGTTATCATATTCAGCATGGTCAGAATAACCCATTCTAGGCTCTCTACATTGCTTAACCTTGTGAATAATCGTGCAGTTCAACGTTTGAAACAAAACGCGTAGTCATAAAGCATTCAATTTTTGGTAGTTAATATTTGTTTTGTAACTTAGAAAGGGTTACTGAATGAGGAATTACCAAAACGGAGGTTGGAAATGAAATGGTAATTTTTATAACATCAACAAAATACAATACTCGCCAGCGGTGTGAAGTAGGTAAACCACTGCTAGTGGTGCACTACTAAGAGTGCATATTAATCCCACCCCACTTACAATAATGTCCAATGTATTTATGAGGACTGGGAAATACCCATTAGTGTTCATAAGTACGGTATATAACAATTTTGTCAATAAATTCTGTTAATGTTTTGTTTATTACAGGCTATTACTTAAAAATTATAAATATTTCCTGAACAAATTGTACTCGCCTTTAAGTAAATTCCACTGGGGACATAAAAATTTAAAGGTTCTCTCTCTCTAACTCTCTCTCTCTCTCTCTCTATATATATATATATATATATATATATATATATATATATATATATATGTGTGTGTGTGTGTGTGTGTGTGTGTGTGTGTGTGTGTGTGTAATACAAAGTCCTGGATATAAAAGTCTACAATACCAAACGGTTCTAATATTGATATACAGTAGATAAGCAAACACAGAGACAGACAGATTCTTATCTACTGTGAATTCAGGAGGTGATAAGCAAGAATAATTAATTTGATTTATGATACCCACTTCCCATCCGAAATCCCAAGACATTTTCCTTACAGAAATTCTTCCGTTTTGCTTTTCTTTCCTTTATGAATAAAAAAGTGTATACGCTTGCTTGCTTGCTTTCTCTCTCTCTCTCTCTCTCTCTCTATATATATATATATATATATATATATATATATATATATATATATAAAGACATTTTTATGCTTATACATTCTTTTTATAGATACAAATATTTAAGTAAATGCTCTGTTTATAATAAACAGTATTAAACAACATTTACCGGGCTGAATATCCGAGAAATTTTCACAGAAAATATTCGTCCTCCGACAGGATTCGAACCTGTATCCTATACGGAACCGTCATTTAGCTTGACGTGCCTTCGCCGATTTGGCTGTGAAAATTTATCGGACATTCAGGCCGGAAAATGTTTAATACTGTTTATATAAACGAATTGTCGGACTTTGTCCATTTCATAATATGTGACATCATTTGTTTGCATTTGATACGCCATGATCAGATATGAATGTACGTGAGAGATTCATAGAAGAATGAAGTTCAAATAGAGTAAATTCGACCTTGCTGACTAAACGCTTCTCTGTGGCCAAATCGGTAAATACACGTGTAAAAAAATAAAATAGATATAAAAATAACATTTAGGTCAGTTGAATCCGCTACCTCGGTTTCAAGATTACGGCATCCTTAGCCAATTTTTTATCATGTGACCTCTTAACGCTTTATTATTTTCTTTTTAATAATGACTCTGCATTATTATTTTCAAAAATAAACAAACGCAAGGCGTTCGGTGTAATAGAATGAGAGGACAAGAAGAAAAAGAAGAAGAAGAAGAAGAAGAAGAGGAAGAAGAAGAAGAAGAAGGAGCAGATGATGATGATGAAGAATATTATGATGATGCTGCTGCTGATGATGATGAAGAAGAAGATAATGATGATGAAGATAATGATGAAGAAGAAGCAGCAAGTGTATTGTAAATGTACGTGTGTGGGTTTAATTGATATGTACATTTATTTAACACACACGCACACACACACATAAATATATATATATATATATATATATATATATATATATACATATTCAGTTCGAATTAATAAATACTATACAATTCAAATGCCTTGGTTTATGAACCAGTTATAACAAATTTAGTATAGGCAATTGAAAATAAAATACATTGTTCTCGAGGTAGTCCCGCGCAACCCCACAAAAGGCTACAAAACTGAATCATTAACGTGAAAATACGCCTTGTTCATAAATAGTCTCGTCAGATTGTGTCCTTGAGCTGGATGCCAAGCATGGCGCCAAACCCGTTTAGAAATATCTAACCCCTCAGCTGTATACACACTTTTGTTTTTCTCAGATCAATAATCAAAAATGCCTTTGTCTTCTTTAAACATTTAAAATGGAGCTACAAAATTACAACAAAAACTGTAAAGAATAATAGATAGCATATCACTTGAGAACATTTAGAAACAGCTCAATGGATATCAGATATACCTGGAAGTGAAAATAACAATATAATCATTATGTTGACATTACACATTACTCCAGATATAAGGTTAGGAAGGAAAACTCCCATCACTACTGGAAAGACCGTTAACAGCTTGAGAATCCTGTTTTCGAGTTGAGGGACCATTTTTTTATGAAAAAAGTGTTTTAACTGGGGTATTATATAATTTCATCGACAGCAGCAGTGGCGGCTCGGTTAATGAAGGCCAAATGTTTCCTTATAAGAAAACAGCTAATATTACCATTACCATTAATATGTGTCGATAGATTTAAGTATGTGTGAATGTATGTCATCTTTCTCCACTGCAACTTTTGTAGGTGTGTTAGATCTAAAATTTATTCACCTATGGAACAACTGCAAACTACATTTAAAAAGAGTATTGAATATAGATAAGTATAAAAACTGATGGTCTGAGAGATAAGTACACGTTAGAAAGATCAGAAGAATGCGCGGTGCTTATGTCTTTTCTCTTTGTTCTACTGATTCGTTTCAAGTCCGTTTTCTGATGTACCTAAAAATACTGCTGTCTTAGTTCCCGTACATTAGCACGGCCAGCTATGTGCGATCGATGGACACGCCTACCCGAACTTTTGAAGACCCCTTTCACCCTGCATCTCGGCGGAGAGCCAACCATATCTCCAATGATGCCGAACAAAACATCAAAGCGCAGCTTTGAAGACATCAAAGTTTTTTTTTTTTCAGTTCGTGGTAGAGATAATAACAGCTGAACCGCAAGAAATTGACAAAAATGCTCTCCTAAAATCCATTTTTTGGAGGAGTTGTACGACTAGACATAGAACTGCAGCAAGTAGCATATTCCATAGAATTATATACGTGCAAAATGTGCAATCACTCAGTGGAACATCTAGCGAGAGAGAAAGAGAGAGATGGAGAAGGGGAGATACAGAGTGAAAAGAAATATACACTTGTCGAAATTTGTCTAATAAATTTAAGACAGTGTCGTTTTGATTAATATGTCGTAAATGTATTGATAACTAAAAGACGATATTAACCCATTAATATGCACCATGGTATATTTTTATGATGGTGGATATTAATTACACCTGCCACCCGCCAAAAACTAAAAGAAATTCAAAAGACACAGGTTATAACATTTCAAGGTCAATCAGAGTCGCTGAATCTGAAAATGGGTTAATTTGCAATTTACACCCGCGCTCAGTTTGCGTTAAAAAAAAATTCCAGAATACTTACATTTATGTGCAATTGTACATGCTTCATTCGAATCTGGCTTGATAAATTTGCTAATATCTATCGTTTGGGAGTTATCGACATTGAAATTTCGGATTCATTCGCGTCGTTGGCAGCAGCTATTACTGGTGTTATTTGCATATATTTGCTGCGGGTTTGTTATCTAGTGTAATATACACTTGTCTTGATTATTGCGCACGCGGCGAACAACTGAACGTGTGTACATAAATAGTTCTCTTCCGCAGTAATTGAGACAAGTTGAGAAAAGTAAGTTCAGTAAAAAAAAAAAAGCCCGTTAATTATATTCTTTCGCGTTATCTTTCCGCTGCGAATGTATGTAAACAACGCCAGTAATGGCTGCTGCAAACGATGCGAATGAATCCGTCACTGTCGATAACTCCAAAAACGTTTGATTTTACAAATATCTCAAACCAGAATCGAATGAAGCATGAACAATTACACATAAATATAAGTATTCTGGAAATATTTAATACGAACTGAGCGTGGCTGCTAAACAGCAATTTAACCCGAAAATGTAATTAATTCTGTTGAATTTGCTCTACCTTTCAAGATATTTGGCACTGAATTAATTTTCTCCGAACATGCTAGATTTTCTCTTTTTGCGCGTAGCTTTGTTTATGTTAGGGGGAGATAACTCTACCCTCAAAAAAGAGAATTGTTCGCTTTGTGTACAGAGAATTACTTCCGGACAGAGAAAGAAACAAGATGACAACCGTTTAAACACACACACACGTGGATCAATTTAATCCTGTTTAATCCACTTGCACTAAGTAATACTAAACTCGATCTGGGTTTTTCCCAAGCTGGTCAGTGCTTCCGCTGGTCAATTGATGGCTATCTGCTTTCCTTTTTGTTCCTTCATCTGCTTCTGTCTCAAGTTGTATTCCTTGATCTCAGAGCACTGAAGATCGAATTTCGTCCGTACTTGAGCACTGGATCGGGCCGTAGCTGGCTGTTCTATACGGGATTTCACATGAACACTTTTAATCCTACATAACTCATCGGATGCGTTATTTTTGCAAGAAGTGTGTTAGAAAAAAGTAAAGTTTTGTTTCGTTATATATTTTTAATCACTTCACTCCACGCAAGGCAAATAAAGCCGTTAAGACGCAAGGAGTTACTGAGTGTTAGAGATTATGAGAAAAAAAATCTTATTAATTTATTATTATTTTTTTTTAATCGTTTCACCCAAAGCATATAAGGAATGCTATTAGTATGCAGGGAGTTAAAGAAGTGAAGACGAAAGTGAAAGTGAAAGAGAAAGCTAAGAAAATGGAGAATTTAGGGAAGGACAACAGATGAAGATATATGTAGAAAAAACAGAGGGAAGGCACAATGTCTGTGAGAAACTGAAATCGAGAAGCCGGTTCAGGATCGGTTACATCACATATCTTTTTGGGGGTTTTGTCAAGAACCTCTAAATGTACAGCAGGGGCATCAGACAAGATATTGCAGCAGTACATTTGTAAATATGCAAGATGGATTCCGACGAGAAAAATTTTCTGGTACAACACAGTGACCCAACTTTACTTGCAGTTAATGTCCTTACTGATTCGATATAGTTGCTTCACTTCAAGTCAGTTGAAAGCGTGAGGCCAAGAAGGCACAGAAGTTAATTGGTAACCTAATATTCAACCGGGGACAGAAGTTCAACTGAGTAGTGCAGTAACAGACGACGGAATATGTGAGGCAGAAATCCGAAAGGAGAGATGACTTCCAGAAACTAAGCAAAGTAAATGTCATTAAAGATAAAAAAAAAGAGATGCTGAACTACTTTTTAATATCTAATCTCCTATATCACAGTGAACATTGGACAATCTCATCAGATATGTAGAAGTGACTGAAACGACCGAGATGAGATTCTACCAACGAATTTTAAGAATACTAGAGACATAAAAATGCGAAGAAGTTTTTGGAAGAAAGGATTTGGTTTGGTTTGATTTGTTTAATGGCATATGTTTAACTACTTATGGATCATTTAATGCTGAAAGGTAATTTCCTTGGAATCTAGGGTAATTATTTTTTTACTATTAAAATCTATTGCTAGAATTATTTTTTTGCTATTAAAATCTATGGCTGGAATTTATTTTTTTACTGTTACAATCTATCACTGGAATTTAGTTGGTACTATTAAAAACTATTACTAGAATTTATTTTTTACTATTAAAATCTATTGCTGGAATTTATATTTTACTATTAAAATATATTACTAGAAATTTTAACTATAAAAATGCATTTTTATGCTTCCATAGTGTTTTGTCTTTTTACCTGTAGATGGTACCCTAACAGGTCTGACCACCCCCGGTTCAGGGTGTACATGGGAACAGCAACAATTAAGAGTTGGTCCCACTCTCCCAAAACCTCCCGATTAGAAGACAAGGACAAAGGAAGATATGAAGAACAATGAATGAGAAAAGGTAATATTCCTGGGACACCTCACAGAGAAAACCTCACAAGATAAGTTGAAGTACGTGAGACCGAATATAAACTACTAGTGATTGTGTGAATTGATGGCAGAACAAGGATAGTGAAGAAAAGTATACGTTCAAAACTTGCTTAGACCGACAAATGTTATGTAGAGACATGATCGTTTTTATTCTGAAAATATTTAACAAAAATAATAATAAGAATATTTGAAAGTTGTTCAGGTCGTTTTTAGTTGGAATTGATTGATATATTGATTTGTTACGGCTTATGAACTTCTTGTGTGGTAATTAAAATTGAACCACATTTTGAATTACAAGAATTATATTTTTGGTGGGGGGACTGAATATTGCATTAACAATGCTTTTGACAATAATACTATTTTATCAGATACATGTCCCACTATTTAACCCATATTTACCGGGAGTTGTATTCAAAACTTTCCTAAGGATATTTTTGTCTAAGTAAATCTAATGAACACGACTGGAATTTGAACCCGGCTTTCTTATTTCAATCCCCTATCCATCAAACCAGCCGGATACTGATGAATATGGATTTAGACCCTGTGTGAATCTAATCTACTTCAAACATCAGATAGTAGGTGATATCGCAAAGTTCCGATGCTGTATGTGCTGTGATAGAGCCGGTCAATAGAAATGCATTCACTACTAACGTTCATTGATATTCAGCCTATTGAGTCGCTGTGTCAATAATATGCGTGCATTCTATGTTGTGTTCGAGCTAATATAGTTAGCTAACCTCCACGAGGGTTGCTTGTGGCACAAGGCCGGTATAACCTGGGTTCCCCGAGCTCGTAGGCTCGGCAAGAAATATTCCCTTTTTGAACTCGTATAAACGGGTTCAGGGGCAGTCTACCTCCGCCAACGAGACTCTGCCCTTCGGCGGAGTCTCGTCCGAGTTGTCTCTGCCCGAAGGCAGAGAGTTCGACGGTCTAGCTGGAACAGATCGCAGCTAGTATATTTAGCTACCCCACCACTAGGGTTGCATGTGGCACAAGGCCGGTTTAACGTGGGTTCTCTGAGCCCGTAGGCTCAGCCAAAAATATTCCCTTTTGAACCCGTATAAACGGGTTCAGGGGCAGTCAACCTCCCCGAATGAAACTCTGCCCTTCGGCGGAGCCTCGTCCGGGTTCGTCTCTGCCCGAAGGCAAAAAGTTCGACTGTCTAGCTGGAACAGGTCGCAGCTAGTCTTGTATCCAAGCTATGTGGACCTAACAATGACTGACAGATTTATAGCAACGGACGGGCACGAACATTTGCATGAATCTGCTAACGAGGTCTTTGAAGTACTTCACTATGCTTTTGACGAATTTTCTTTTGGTCGAACACAGGTTATCAAATGGCATGACCATTTCAAGGCCAGTCGGGTGTCGGTTCAAGACGATGAGACTTCGCGACGAGAAATTACCAGAAAGTACCAACCAAAATGCCACAATGAAAATGCATCAACTCATCCATGACAACCGTGAATTTAAATAATATATGAAAGAGACCATAACAAAGGACAGGACACTCACTCTCTCACACTCTCTCAATCACTCACTTCCTCACTCACTCACTCTCACTCACTCTTTCTTTATCATATCAATGACCTGAAAAGCAACATATTCTTATCTATCAGCTTTGGTCATAAAAGAAATCGATGGATATTTTAATTGATTTAGGTCAAAATATAATAAACGCATAAAAATAATGACTATTCAAGGTCATAGACGCGTATTTCTCCTACTAGCCAATTAACTTTCAAATGTGTAGATTAATATCTGCGATGTCTACTGGACACAAACTGCGTAGAGGATCCATTAATTTGCAACATAACTTGGCGCCAGAACTCAGAAAAATACGCCAGCCTCTCTGCATTACCAATTAACGCATTGAACAGTGCAGGATAATTAAACCTAAGCTACACAAAATGGTGAATTATGGGGTAAGGATTATTCTTCGAACGATGATTTTAAATCGCTTTTGTCCCTTGATGGAAATTATAAATTTTATCACATTTTATTCCTGGTTCGTTTCAATATCATATGGTGAATATCCCAAAGCAGTTTAAAGCAAATTAGAAAGTTTTTGAAATATATATATATATATATATATATATATATATATATATATATATATATATGACGTCTCAAAGTTAAATAGCATTTAATATCTAACATATAAATTTTCATTTAACCCAAATAATAAATGTTATATCTTTCTTACTGTTATGGTCCGGTTCCTAGTACCACGGTGATAGTCCAAGGTAGAACCAATAAAGAAGAACTCGAACACAGGTATGGATAACACAGATATATTACAAACAGGAACATATAAGTAGAAGTGTTAGTATGAACAATCAGGTTTAGTAGAAAGAACAATGTAGTCTCGACCAGTATCACTATTCCAATGTCTTTCAGTAATTGTCTGAACGCGACTCCGTTTCGGACTGCCTCTGACTCGACTCTTGACTCGACTTGAACTACTGACACGACATGAACTACTGACTATATTTAGTCACCCCCACGTGGGCGTCATGTGGCACAAGGCCGTTTTAACCTGGGATCTCCGAGCCCGTAGGATCTCCGAGCCCGTAGGATCTCCGAGTCCGTGGGCTCGACCAAAAATATGCCCATTGTACCCGCGTAAACGGGTTCAGGGTCGGTTTAACTCCCCGAAAGAGAATCTGCCCTTCGGCGTAGCCTCCTTCGTGTTCCTCCCCGCCCCAAGGCAGAGAGTTCAACCGATCTGTCGTTCAAGACTTGAGCGACTTACTCCTTGCCTACTCCTGAGGCGCAGTATTTATTAAGTATGGAATAGTCCATTATTATTCTCATGGGTAAGATCCCATAACACTTACTATATATGTTTTGTTAAATTCAACCGACAAGGTATAACCACACTATAAACCACAAAGAAATACTCCCATATATTGAATTTTTTCCATTTTTATATAATCAGTTGTACACCAAAATCAAAATGCTGGATAAAGTCAAGAAGATCATATTCTGTTCTGCCTTGTTCAGTTACCATATTTTCCGGATTACAAGACTCAGTTTTAATCCTAAAAAATAACCAGAAAAATTCGTGTTTGTCTTACAGACTCATGTAAGCTTGGACGGTCACCTAATTGACTTGACTGATAGGGACGTGGATTTGTACGTTGAGTCATTGCACTATCTATCTAATTCAACCTTTTATATAATGTAACCTCAGTTCTTTGTCGTTACAATTATTTCCAAATCTATAAAACATATTGGAACCGAGCCAGAAGCTTAAACATGCTCTGTTTCCTAGCAGCGACTGGAACTTTTCTGCTCTTGATTAGTATGTCAACGCGATACAAACAAAATCGGACGAATACGTGGCGCTTGTATATGAGGGATGCATGGGAAATGTATTGTTTTATGAGAATGACTTTTATTTTCTTAGAAATTTCTTTCCAGTATTAGGGTGAATCTTCCAAGATGCAGCGTCGTGTAAGCCGGATAATACAGTATTTTCCACCGACTCAAGATCAAGAACTGGGTATTATCAGATATTGCCTGGCATTTTTAATATGCGAAAAACAACGACAAACAACAATAGCACGTATAAATATTTGATGCATTCATTTCTGGAGCGGTTGACCTTGCTGTAACCGTTTTGCACATGATGGCATATTGGGTTAACTCGAATCCCAGACCTAGAAAAAAAAATCCAGGATGTAGACAAAAAAATTTGTCTACAATATTGACAATACCCAGTACTTGATAATGACTGAGCTTTTGTTTGAACAAAACTGAACAAATATAAGGTGAGGATCGTTTATCCAAAATATTGAATCCCATCTACAGGTATACCTCACCTTACATCATTAGTTGGTTCCAGAGATCACAACTTAGGTCGAAAAACGACTTAAGTCGAAATAACCACACTATAAACCACAAAGAAATACTCCAATTTGCCTATAACTGTACTTATGATATATACATACAGTATTCTGAATAAAATAATTAATTCCCACATTATCTTCCAGCTATATAGCATTACGCTTAGCTTTAGCACTTGCAATGGGACTTTTCTTCGAAGACATGAGCAAAAATGAATTCTAAATGACAATTGAAATGTAATTGAAAGAACGTTAATGGCAGAGCACAGATGTAAACTAGTCTGAATTAAAATCGGTTTTGGAGAGGAAAAAGCGAACGAATGCCGCCTGTCGGCAGGAACTTAATATTGAACATCTGCTGAACATATTTTATTATTACTTCATTAAACAAATTGCTTTGTTTTTGATGATTCCATGATATATATATATATATATATATATATATATATATATATATATATATGTGTGTGTGTGTAAGTGTGTGTGTGTGTGTGTGTGTATACATATTATATATTATTTTTAATTAATTTGTATATAATTTTATGTGTTTATTGTTATTTCAGTGTTTTGACGATTCTAATATTTTAACAGCCGATGTAAACTCGAGTAAAACGCCCTAAGAGGAGTTCTATTTTCCATATAAAATTTCAGGAAAACCGACGTATCTTCGAAAATGACAACTCGAAACGACTTAAGTCGAGGTATCACTGTACAGTATCTTAGTCGAAAACGGAAAAAATACAGTAAAAACGTAAACAGACAGACGATGTCTGAATTTTGATTTCATGAATATTTCGCAGAACTAACTTCTGTCTGTTAATCTTATCAACCTTTTTATAAAGGCAAAATAGATTTTAGATTATAAACTCATATGTCTTTTAATATAGTGTCTCAGTAGAGCTGCCAACAAAGAAATATTGTGGATATAGTCCAAATAATTCTCCAAAGAGCTCTCCTCGGATTTTCTTTATGCAAAATTGTTTAGCGAACATGGCTATATAGAGTTCAGCCTGCTTTGAGATTTAACCTGTCTCTGACAGAAGGAAGCGCCTGTTTCAGTTCACAAGAGGGTTTGTGAGAAAGTGAATGCAAAAGTGGAATTTAACAGAAGTCGAACACAGCTAGGTGATTTTTCATTCCGAGCCGTTAAACTTGACATCACGTGCACATCCATATAGACTTGTTTACAAAGCATAGCTGAGACATGCCACAAAAGCTGCAAATAAGGAGCAAGTAAGAATCTGGCACATTAATCAGTCGTAATTGAGCTAACGAGAAAATCTTGCAAACATCAAAGTTCTCTCTCTCCCCCCCTCTCTCTACATATATATATATATATATATATATATATGTCCCGTGGTTATATGTTAATTTTTTTTAGTGGTTATATCTATAAATACTGTTTCATGTCATTTAGCCAGATTACCTTAAAGATCCATAAATATATATATATATATATATATATATATATATATATATATATTGTCATCCACTGTTTCGCTCTATCACAGCTCATCAGTGTGGCTAGACATCCGGTTGTCTCTAGCTAGGATCAAAACCCGGCTGAATTAGCCTCAGTCGAAGATTTTACCCTTAAATCTTTGGCACACGGCTGTGATTGTTATTCCTCATCTTGAATGGACCTTCGGTGGCACCGATGTAGTGCATAGTGTTGTTGTTTGTACTTACCTTAGCCTTGTATATTGTGTTCGTAAGTTGGCAATTTTCTTGGAGTGGACATGTTGTTCTGTTTCTGCAGTTGGATATTGGATCCTTGGTTACATTTTTGTAGGTTGTCATTTTTTTGTTGTGGTTTTTAATTATTTCTGTTATGTTTTTTGTACAGCTGTAACTGATCTTTACGTTATTTTTTTAAGAATTTGCTTGCTTCAGTGAAGTGTTTAAATATAGTCTTTTGTATATTCCTGGTAAGACCGTTCCTGGAGAATGTGTTGACTGAGTCGCAGTCGGGCAGAGTCTCTGGTTAAATCTTTTGATTCCTTCCTCTCTTCCCGGTACCAAACATATTTATATGGTCGGTACTCCACTATGCAAATTAGGTGGATCCTACCACAACATTATCATTACCACCAACACCCAGCACCATCACTTACACATCACACCTACTATTAATATATATATCCACTACAATCTTTAACGCATATTACTCCCCCAGCATATTTAATACCTTAAAACAATATGATAAGTTATAATTTCCATATATAACCATGAGAATAGACACCTATTACCAGGATTCATAATAAATAAAAATAAACAAATATAGAAAAATAAAATAAAACACCAACAACCACTCTTTAGTTGAAGCTAGCACCACAATAATTACATTTATAGATTTTTTTATTCTTCTCCCACCAACATTACTAATCACTACTAACAATTTACAATAAATATTAACCCCTTATACTATTATTGCCACCAACCCCCTCACATATTACTATCACACCATATCTACCATTACGATATAATCCTACCATAATTATTAACGTAAACTACCCCCTCTCCCAGCATATTTAATACCACCATAAAAATAACAAATAACGATTACAAACTGAAATTTCTACCAGTCACATATACACAGTCAAAAAAAAAACAAGGAAATAACCAACTTTAATATAATAACAAAAATAATTTTGTAAATTAAAAATTACAGCAATCTTCAACTACCATAATTTTACACAGAATACCTATTATCAGGATTTATACCAAAATAAATTAATACATATAACAAAATAAAATAAAATAAAACACCAACAACCACTTTTTAGTTCAAGCTACCACCACTAACTACCACCACTATAACTACATTCATGGTTTTATCATTCTCCCACCACCGTTACTAATCATTTCTACCAATTTACAATTTCTACCATTTTACAATAACTATTAGCTAATTATATTATCACTGTCTCCAAACCCTTGCAACATTACTATCACATCATATCATATAGACCCGTTATTAAATTAAACTACCCTCTCACCCAGCACATTAAATATAAATTAACCAATAAGGACTACAAATTTCTACCTGTTACATATACACAGTCACTAAAAACAAACAAATAACCAGCTTTAAATATGACAAATAACTCTCCATTTTTTTTTAAATTTAAAAATAAATAATAATAATTTTTACCTATCATAATTTTACACAAACCCCACCACACGTATATACATGCATGCGAGGAAATATTATTCAGCGGAAAAAAAATAATAATATGACATGTATACATTCACGAGACATTCACGAGACATTTCCGCCACACTTCCAATCTTTAAATTTCAACATACAAATGCGTATGTATAGACACAACACCACCCGTATACATACATATGTCATATCCGACACTACCCACATATGTTTATATATGTATGAGTCCCGACGGACGACCAAGTATGTATATGTGTCTGCATACATCGATGTTTGCGTTAGTACGCTGACATAAGCGACAAAGTTTTCCCCCCAACAATAACACCAATACACGCAATCTACATAAACCCAAATTTTTACAAAAAACAATCAGTTTGTCTGACGATCGCTAAAGCGTGAAACCCAGGGTCACAAACTCACATCTATCAAACCAAATATGTTAGCTCTATCTCTGATATTTAGCGCTTTCTAATAAGTACCGCGCATATAATATATAAATAATCATACATATATATATTTATTTATATTTATATACACTTTTCATATATATATATATATATATATATATATATATATATATATTGGTAACTACACTCGTCTCGTCTCTTTAGGTTTGACTATATATGTATACATATGGTCTTTAAATCTGTGTATGATTTATCCCCGAAATTATTCCTTCCTCAATATACCTAATTGTAAGCGCTTTTCTCATATATATATATATATATATATATATATATATATATATATATATATATAATACGATTAAGTTATACATATTTTAGAAACAGGTAAAAGCAGCAATAATTCACTAACAACATGCACTTGCTTCTGCACACACAAACACACATGCATTTTCAAAGCTGTGCCACGTTGTACAGACCTTTTCACTCTATAAGTAATATCTTTTGTAAATAAGTGCGACAACGTTTTGTCAATCAACGAATTTTCAGCTCTTTTGGTATATTTTCAAGGTGAAATGCCCCCGATTTCTGGAATACATGTATGAGCGTATTATTTCTACTAAAATCAGTTTGCCTTGATTTAAATAATATATTTTGTTGTTGTCTTTTAGCTCATTAGGGCCCTTGTATCTAAATGTAAGGTTCATTTGAATGAAGCTCTCTCTGTTTTAATATATATGCTTTTAAATATATGCCATTTAAACATAGCATGTGTATGTACCATTGTACACTGGATGTGTGCGTATTTACACACAAATATGATTTCATAAAACATATTGCCATATAAAAGTATATAAATTAAAAAGGACCAGAAGAAAGAAATATTGATACGTTCACTTCTCTTCTGCACGCAGTGACCTAACCGCGCATTTTGAGAAATGTGAATTGAAATCAATCCTTCTTGTTATTGTTCTGAATAAAATAATTTAATAAACATGTTTATTTTTTATGCATTATCGAAAACTAATTATTTGATTTTGGCGAGTTTTAGCGCTGAGGATAACTTAAAAATTCGGTTACAATTCTTCATCGAGAAAAAGCTGGAAATAAATGAACGCTTAAATTTAAGATTATATTCTAAATGTTTTAGCAATCTAATTCAGTTTTTCTACCCCTTTGATGTGGTTTTGTTGCTATTTTTTTTTTAATTGCATACATTGTAATAACAGTAATTTTGTTAGGAAATAAATATGTTGTATTGCCAGGCAGTTTAGTGGCATATGAGATGCACACATAGACGATCGCGTTTCTTTCAAATCATGGCTGCATATTTTCCCGTAGTAAGTTGCTATTTCTTTCTGCGATAGACCAATTGACAACCAAGGCTATAGGACATAGTATATACTGCTATTTAAAACATATCTGGGGGAAATGTGATGGATTTATACTTTTCCGAAAGGTATTTGTACGTAAGTAAATATAACACTCCCGGCTGGAATTCGAAATCGATTGTCCGGCATTCTGTGGTTGACTGAATCAAGGAATGGCTTGTAAAATTTAATGCCTCCAAAACGAAACTGATCTCATTTACCCACCACAGAGAACCCTCCTTGCCTTTTATCAGAATGGTTGATGTCCAACTCCACGACAATATCTCTCTGCGCCTGCTTGGTCAAACTTTCCAATAACCTGAGATGGAACAATTACATTGAATCAATAGCTTCATCTACCGCAAGGAAAGTTGGTTATCTGTGTCGCGCCAGGTTTACCTCCCTTGAGTCCATCCTTTCAATCTATACATCTACCATTCGTCCTTGCATTGAATACTGTTGTTGTATATTGTCTGGCACACCCGCTGTTAACCACGAGGTTCTCGACAAGATCCAGTGAAGCATAAACAATGTGATAACTCCTAATCTGGCACTTTCTCACAGACGCTCGGCGGCTTCCCTCTGTATTTTCTACAAATATTTTCATGGCAACTGCTCTGACGAACTACTTTCCCTGGTAGTGCAACTGCATGAATTTAAGCGTGCTACCAGGTCGGAATCTCGCTGCCATCACTGGTGCCCCAACTGCATGTATTGAAGTGTGCTACTAGGTTGGCATCTCGGTCCCATCATTTCACTGTCGAAACAGTTCAATGTAACCACCTCTTCTACTCCAACAGTTTCTTCTCTGGCACTTCCCGACAGTGGAATTCCGTCCCTCCTACTCGCTTCCCTAATAGCTGTATTCTTCAAATATTCAAATATAATGTCAATAGACATCTTCTGATCCCTCAACCTTGATCCCTGTCCTTCTCTATATACTTTCCTCAACCCTTTTTACTCTTGCTCTCACACTCTGTGCCCACTTGCGTTCTACTGGCACCCCCGCCTTCCTTGGAATGATAGGCTTTAAAAAAATAAATATCTCATTCCGAGTTGCCATTCATTACACCACATAGCGCATGTACTTTCAAAACATTTTCGAATTAATAAGTTTCTTGTTCTTTTAATAATAATAAAAAAAACTGCATTCATTTACGCATCTAGGGAACCGCTTTCAATTTATCCGTTTGTAATAGGGTTAGACTAACCGTCCTGCTTAGACGGGTGTGCTCGGAGACAAATAGTAGCCGGTCATAGTAAATGTTTGTGTTATTTAATTCTGAGATGTAATCTTTACACAGCATGATGAGAATGTATGTGCGCAAATAAACCTCGATAAGCTAAACCACGTATTAAGAATGGCTTGTCCTTCTTTTATGCATTTTACCACTGAAGGGCGTGAGCGATCATGACTCTCCACAATTTCCTATCCTTTGTAATGCTTGTTTTTTTTTTTTATTATCCCTTCTACTTTCTGGTGTCATCCACTTACATAACCTCCGTAAGTAACTCAATCAATGTTTGCTGTTTGCGTTTAATATGTCCTTTGAGTGTTAAATTTCTCAAGCCTTGTTTCCTCACTATGTCTTTATGATTCCAGGAAGTAGTGTCCTTTTTGTTCCTACTTTTCTTAATACCTGCTAGTTTTCCATTGTATTGTCAGCATCCTTCTGTAGAACCACGTCTCTTATGCCTTAAGTCTCTCAGTATGTGAAGAAGTTGTCCAGCCTTTGCGGTCTTGTAGGATGATTAATATTATATAGCAGTTGAGCGCTCTTTTTGTTGTTTCTACCGACATTTCCTGTTTCTTGATACTCTGTTTAGCTTTTGGAAAGCAAATTTAACTATTTCCATACGCCCTCATATTTCTGTGTAACATTTTTTCAGGGAACCGACTTCAATGAATTCGTTTGTAATCGGGTTTGAGTAGCCGCCCTGTCAGGTCAGAAGGGTGTGGTCGGACACAGGTGGCAGCCGACCATTACATAACATTTAAGAATTCTACTCTTTGTGTCGAATGACATTTTTTAATGATTTTAATGAAACGCAAATCATTTAATTACGTTTCAAAATACGCCATATGATTTGGAATAAAAGGCAAGAGAAATAAGATGAAAGAAAGATGAAACATTAATGAAACATTATTTCGTTTGACATTGACTAAAATTTGCCAAAACCTTTCCGTGATAGATTTTATTGAGCAAAATTTGTAACTGCTTTCCTTTTAGTCTGAGCTGGAACACTAACAATTTGATTGGCATGGAAGTTCGCAATTATCTCAACCATCAAGCACGTCTATAGATTTGGGCTCTTATCATTAAAGAGTTATCTTTACAAAAATAATCAAATAAAATCCAATAACTGTACATTCCAAAAGTAACCATGCTTACATTCGAACGATATTTCATCATATAAGGTTATAAATTGTCTGTACAAAAATATCTGATATTTGCTATTGTAACGGAACCAAAGTATGCGGAGTGAAGCCGTTTGACACAGATTGAACTTCAACTCTATAGCACATGCGCAGTAAGATATAACATTTTCGATCACTGCTGTTATTTATAGCATTACTTACATTCTAAAACTTTTTCACCGGGTCGCATTTTCAGAAGTAAAATTTGCTCGCACCTAACCAAAGGGAAAACATTGTGAAAAGGTACAAACAGCCCTACAATAAAGAAGGTTCAGATAGAGCGTTAAAGGGAGATAAACACGGAAGCGAAGTCAAAATATTATCATCCATAACTCTCTCCTCCAATTTGTGGACCGTAATTGTTAAAATGCAAAAAAATATCACAATGATAAAACCGCTCAATAGGAAGTTGTGGAGAGTCATGATCGCAAACACCCTTCAGTGGTAACATGCATAAAACAAGAAATATATACCATTTTTAATACGCGATTTAGCTTATTGAGGCTTATTTACGCACATATATTCTCATCAAGCTGTGTAAATGTTACATCTCTGGATTAAATAACCCAAACATTTACTTTGGCCGTGTATGCGCTCACGTGTATATAGGCATACAGCTGTGTCATCAAAAGCAGATAGATAGAAAAATAACAGATAGATATAAACTGAATTTGTATATATATATATATATATATATATATATATATATATATATATATAAACAGACCACTTTACGGTTCCATGTCATAAATTATTTCACCACAGTCCTTTTAAAAGGGCTGCGGATCAGAAGACTTTACATCAAACAAAAAATGAAAATAAAATTTATTATTTTTGACGGGCCGTATACATATGTTTAATACGGCTCGTCAAAAATGTGTAAATTGTCTTTTCATTTTTGTTTTATATATATATATATATATATATATATATATATATATATATATATATATATATATGACGTCACATGATGAATGGACAATGTCCGACAATTATTTTAAAACATAAAAAGAATGTATAAACATAAAAATGTTTTTTAAAATAGTTGTCGTACTTTGTTCATTTCATAATGTGTGACGTCATTTGTTTACATTTGGTACGCCATGAGCAGATATGAATGTACGTGAGAGATAGAAGACATAGAAGTTCAGATACAGTAAATTCAACCTTGGTAAGCGAACGCTCCTCTGTGGCCAAATCGGCTAAAGGCACGTCAAGCTAAATGACGGTTCAGTATAAGGTACAGGTTCGAATCCTGTCGGAGGACGAATATTTTCTGTGAAAATTTATTTGACATTCAGGCCGGTAAATGTTGTTTAATACTGTTTATTATAAACAGAGCACTTACTTAAATATTTGTATCTATAAAAAGAATGTATAAAAATGTCTTTATATATATATATATATATATGTGTGTGTGTGTGTGTTTCATTAAAAACAACAGACAAGGTACTGCTGCTGTTAAGCTTTTTTATTTATTTTTTCTTGTGTTGGAACAAGTGTTTTCTTGGACACAGAATTCGTAGAAACTGTCCAAGAATTTTCGGCTATACTTTTATCCATTATCAAGGATGATTTGATTTTTGCCTTTTAACGCAGAGTATAGATTGTGTGTAAGTTTTTAGAGTTATAGGGAGGTTTTATTTTCCGAACACAATTACCAAATTGTGTCAGTGTCCAGAGTTAATATTTTTGAGTGTTGGCTTTTTCTTTTTTATTATTAAGGTTTCCATTATATTTAATCATTTTTTTCATATATTCATAACTATTCTTACTGGGTCTCATGCATGTAATTACAAGTTATCCATAATAACATTTTAAACTTTGAAATTATATTTATTTATAGGATATGATTTTTTTCAAAACTGTTTCTAAATCTTTTATTGTCTTTCAGTCATTCCCCCTCTCCTAATATCCTTTTCCGCCGCGATGTATCGTTTACGAACAGTTGGCTTAAAAGGAAAGTGTTTAGAGTATTGCCGACTCACTACACTACAGAGGTTGCGTCAATGATCATATTTTCAGCAGCGGTTTTGTGCCAAGTGCAACATTCACCAGGTTAGACAACCACAATTTACCTCAGATATAATACATCGCGAATGATTTCTCTTTCCAAAAATCAAATCCCACCGGAATGGCACAAGATTCCAAGACTTCGAGTAATTACAAGTGAATACAAGGAGGCTATCCTGAAAAATATGTTCCTGGAATACTTACATCGATGGAATTGAGTCTGGATAATGTGTGACTTCTGCCGTTGACTACTTTAGAGGGGATTAAATTCCGAATTGATACGTGCTGTAGTTTTATTTTTATAGCATCAGAATTGAATAATAAATGGAATTATAAACAGATAGAAAATTTAATAAAGTTCAAAACGAAAAAACATATTTAAAGGTCTGATTATTCATATATATATATATATATATATATATATATATATATATATATAGTTTATGAAAAACTACGTAATCCGTATGGGTAAACCTAAGGAGGATAAAATCCAGAGAGCTCAATGTAAATCCAGAGCAAATAATTTAAATAAAAACAGACCACTTTAAGGTTCCATGTAATAAATTA